>JAWWMK010002847.1:0-33357 GCA_035047105.1 Galeopsomyia nigrocyanea
TATGTGTGTGTGTGTGTGTATATATATATAGTATATACATATGCTCGAGGTGAGGCGCGCGTGGTGGGCTACCACGGCAGATGGCTTTTGCCTAAAGCCTGCATTGCACGTTAACTTGTGTGTCCTGCAATAGTGTTACACCGAATGCGGCCGCTCTTAATATTAGTTTTTGGAATTAGAATTTTCGTTTGACAAATGTGTTGACAAGTACATGATGGTTTTCATTCTTTATGTAAAGGATTCTTGTTATGCATTGTTTGGTCAGCGAATCCTAGATTTACAAAGTAAAACCAATTTTTTCCTGTTTTTTGTGCTGGTGAACCCTTTATAATTTATTTCATCATCAAGTACGTGAAAAATTATATATTTAACTTTATGAATCATTGTCCTCTGGTTTTATTCCATTCCTGTAAATTAATTCATAAGTAAATTAGAAAATATTCAGAGTCGATAATTGTCATGGAAATGTTGGTCAACATGTATAATTTGTTAGTATAACTATGAATGCGATCTGTAAATGCAATCAAACTTGTTAACTAATGTTATTTTGGAAATGTTGAAACTCAAATCAATTGGTTAGGTCGTGGAACAAGCGTTTAGGGAATAAGGACTGTGATTTCTGCTTGATGTTCAAATTTCCTTGCATGCTTAATCGGATTCCCAACTTACTATTGCAACTATTCGAGATGTCATTCAGTTGATATTAAGAGATTTAAGCTTATTGAATAACAATATCAATATCCGTAATATTTTTCTCATCCGAGTTTTCAATAAAAAGAATAATAAATTTCAACGAATTCCTTTTCTCTCTGTGCAATATCGTTCGGGAACTTTCCAGCACGATTAGTGATGAAAAAAAATGCACTACGTTTTCCTATTGAATGAGACCTTTCTCTCGAGAAAGGCAAGACAGATTAAACTCGCCCTTAAGTAATGGAGTAGTCGTATTTCTCGATGTCACGTCCGAATGTCATCTCGAAGTACAATGGAAAGCGTTACATATTCATTCCACGAGAGTTGACTTGAATTGTTTCTTGGGCAATGTACAGACTTTTTTTGTATTTTATGTATATTCAAGATTTAATTAAAGTTGATTTGTTCACAGTCAACTATTTAAAACAGATTGCTAAAATAATGGATTGAAAAATACGGCGTGACGAAAACGTCACTCTTTGGAAAAAAAATTTTTATGACTGACACTGTCGTATATTCGTGACGCAAGTAAAAAATTCTCTAATAAAAAATATTTATCAAGAGACCATTTGTCTTTCGACACTTGAAGAACATACGTTACTTTAGAGTAACATATTTTCATAGACTGTTTGAGTTTACTTCTTTCCTATTTCAGCCTTTAAACTATCTTTTACACCTCCGTTTCATTTTTTTTAAATTATTCTCGTCTTAATCTTGTATATTTTAACGTATCTCAGGAGCTTGCTTCTACTGAAGGTATGCTATCTCATTTTTACCTCAACAAAAAGAACATTCTTGCAAAAAAAGTCATACCCGCAACAATAAAGGATTTAGCAAAGTTTGTCGCTATCAGCGTGGAAAGTTTTAAAGTAATTATTAATAATACGACATTGTGCCAAAGGATACGAACTATATTTAAAAATATTTTTATCGGGGTCAAACTAACTTTACAATACAATACAATTATTTGATATATTTTTACCAAAAAGTTTTAATTGAATTTATTTTTTAAATACGCAGAGTTCTTAGTAATTTCATAAACCACATTTGCATCCGTTTGATCATAAATCGAATCGACTATGATATGAAAATTGAAACGTGTCGTTTGGAGCAATAACATGAATGTAATTACTCGAGATATCATAAAATTTTGTATGCATACTCTACGAAACGTACGTACGTGTCATTATTATAGGCAACGTTTAAACATACGTGTCGGATATTTGAGTAATACTGCAAATAAAAATTGAGAACAATTGTGAAACTACTTTTTCCAACAATGAGACAAAAACTTGTTTTTCTATTTCATTTCGTCCAATGATAATACCGCTTCACTTCTTATTGGTTAAAAATTGAAGGCTATATTCGATATTTTGTAAAAATAATAGAAAATAACAGTATTAGCCACCGTTTTATCGAGCCACGACTATTTTTCAACTTTTTTTTCGTTTGATTTCACCATACTATTATTTGAACTGAGTTACTTTTTGAACTACACTTTAAATTTCATTATTTTTTACAATATTCTAAGCAATTTAGACAATTTGATGACAGGCACTTTCCAATAATTTTTTCTGGTATCTTTGTACATTTTTTATGAATCATTCATGTTAAAGAAAAATGTTGAAGACTCACTTCAACAATGGTATAAATAATGTGATCAATTTTTTAGCCTAACTATAAAATATTCATCCAACCGAATGTCCTTATTGTTCTTTTATATTGTATTTGATGTCACTTACTCGAGGCAGTAGATTATATGTCTGAATAGTAAAGTTAAATATACTATAGCCTTGAGTTATCAGAATAGTTTCTTCCGTTCTATTCAACTGCCAAGAAGCAGTCAAATGAACAAATACAGTCACATTTTCATATAATAGAGCTGCTTACATCATCGAAATTCTAAATGAATTCATTTTTCAATTTTTTTCCTAGATATTCAGTCTCACTGCTGCTGTAGTTCAAGCCGCTTGTCTACTGAAAAATTTTACGGGGCAGGATTATTCGTTAAAAATTATTAAGGTAAGTTAATTACACAATTATTCAATGGAAATTCAGCTTTTCAATTGTCTAATCTAACAACTGCTTCTTTATCTTATAAGCTTTATTACAATGTATTTTCAGAAAAATGAGAATGAATCGGAAAACTATTACAGTATTTTTACTAGTAGTACTAATCTCCTTCAATCTATGTCATGCCAGTTTCGAGTCCTATGAGTTGATTATTGGCAAAAAAGCCAGTAGCGATAAAATAATCCAAGATACTGAGGTCAACGTCAATAACCTTTATAAAATTCAAGCAAAGCATCAATATACTTTTACTGGCAACAATAATGATATCATCACCCAACTTCATGTCAAAAACGTGACGAATACGTGCAAAGATGTCAAAGCTATACCGTCTCTTACTTATGGTGGTCCTGGTTATACTTTTGCTACTATAGTATTTACATTTAATTATGGGGGCTATGATATATGTTACAATACGTACAAAGTACAGATGTACGGAAAACCACCAACACAATAACGTATCTCACAGGACCCAAGTTTCATATACGTATTGATAAGTAGTTATCCAAAATGTTCTTCGTGTTCGTAGAATTACATATGTGCAATAAAATACACGTTTCTAATTATTATTTAATTAATTATTTACTAATATCCCTTATGAATCCAGAAAAGGAACTCTCCCATTAAAAAACAATTATTATTGTTTGTGCAAACTACATTACCAATTGTCAATGAGGATCGGTTTAACTATTAATATATTGCCAATTGTCCATACGAGGATCAAATCTGAAAGGCTACACGAGGGTAAAATTACTTTATTTCTTGAATGCTTTTCGATGTTATGGAAAAAGCCGCGGTTTAACGAGCGTATTTTGGCAAGAGCGTGACAGAAGTAGACTTTTATGCCACGACACGCTACAAAATTTATATTTGGACGTGGTAAACGCCGTTCAAACATCATATTTTAACTAAATATTGTTTACATTTGGTCCCGATTTTAGTCGTATTGTTTTTCTAGATCATCATCATTTATATTAAGGAACTGCCTAAATAAATCATTTCATCAAGGTGTTTGAATAAGGCAAATTTTATGTACGGATCTTTAATCAAAAGTAATAACTCTTTAGTCTACGGACGAATGTCATCTCGAAGTACAATGGAAAACGTTTGATATTCATTCCACGAGAGTTGACTTGAATTGTTTCTTGGGCAATGTACAGACTTATTTTGTATTTTATGTATATTCAAGTTTTAATGGATTTTTATATCCATTTTAATTACTAAAGTTGATTTGTTCACAGTCAACTATTTTAAATAGATTGCTAAAATAATGGATTAAAAAATACGACGTGACGGAAATGTGAACGATTTGGAAAACAATTGTTTATGACTGACACTGACGTATATTCATGACGCAAGTGAAAAATTCTCTAACAAAAAATATTTATCAAGAGGCCATTTCTCTTTGAACACTTGAAGAACATACGTTACTTTAGAGTAACATATTTTCACTAGCGTTATCAGTAAGACTGTTTGAGTTTACTTCTTTCGTATTTCAGCCTTCAAACTATCTTTTACACCTACGTGTCATTTTTTTTTAAATTATTCTCGTCTTACTCTTCAATATTTTGACGTATCTTAGGAGCTTGCTTCTACTGAAGGTATGCTATCTCATTTTTACTTTAACAAAAAGAACATTATCGTAAAAAAAGTCATACCCGCAACAATAATGGATTTAGCAAAGTTTGTCGCTATCAGCGTGGAAAGTTTTTAAGCAATTATTAATAATACGACATAGTGCCAGAGGATACGAACTATATTTAAAAATATTTTTATCGGGGTCAAACTAACTTTACAATACAATAGAATTATTTGATATATTTTTACCAAAAAGTTTGAATTGAATTTATTTTGTAAATACGCAGAGTTCTTAGTAATTTCAGAAACCACATTTGCATCCGTTTGATCATAAATCGAATCGACTATAATATGGAAATTGAAACGAGTCGTTTGAAGCAATAACATAAATGTAATTACTCGAGATATCATTATAGTACATTACGCTACGAGGGAGTGCATACAATACGCATTGTACGCACTGTGTGATGTTACCGACCGAGCGACGCGAGGTCGGCATTTCTCAAAGTGTGTGCTCGCCTATTTGTACTTCCGAGTTGCGTATACAATTTTTCAGCACACCTCCGTAGAGTTATGGTTGTACGCCCTCAGCAGGTCGTACAATAGGGGAGAGCGGGGCAACTTTGGCAGTCGGGGCAACTTTGGCATTTAATTTTCGAACATTAAATAAAATATTTTTCGGAAAAATCTTTTTTATTCTGATTCCTCATCAAACAAGCTTCATTTTGATATATGTAGCACTTGAATAGGTCGTTAAATGAAAATAATATTGAAAAATTAAGTTTTAGGCCATTTTACGGCGTCCCTGACAAAATTTTCATCTAAATATTAAACTATAAAATAATGCATGTACCTGTTCGTCGATATTGCTATCGTAAAGTTCAAATTCCGTACTTTACATGTCCATTATTACAAATTTGTCTACGACAAATCTACATAAATATTTTTTTAATTGAAAAAAAAATCTAGAGCGGAGCGATTTTGGCAGCGATTGGCGGGGCATGTTTGGCACTACTGTCGCTGCAAAATTGGCGCGAGAGCCATCGAACATAACCTTTATAGTATACCTTGAGAGTTGAGGAACGACTGTTATTTTGTTAAAAGTTTAATTCAAGTGCTACATATATCAAAATGAAGCTTGTTTGATGAGGAATCAGAATAAAAAAGATTTTTCCGAAAAATATTTTATTTAATGTTCGAAAAGTAAATGCCAAAGTTGCCCCGCTCGGCGCCCGCCGAGCGGAGCAACTTTGGTAGCTCAGTTTAACTGTTTATTATAAAAAAACAAATGATTAATTGGATTCAAGGCCTACTTTCTAATTTCTCTAATAGTCCCATATTGGGTACACTGTCTTTTTATGACAAAAAAGTAGTTGTATTCAAAGTGCAATAAATCGGGCTAGCTTCCATCTGAAAAATCGTGCGACAGCTCGTTTTAAAGGGTAAATGGGCAGCTTTAAAACGAGACCACCCCCGTTGAAAAATTCATTAATGGTAAAAAGTTATGGCAGTTTTTCAAAACTAGTCCCATATTGGGTACACCTACCTTATTTCAAAAAACGTAAATAATGTTTCGAACACGCGTCGATAAGTATAGTTATCTAAAGTGTTTTATATGCTAGCAGAAATACGTATGCGAAATAAATGTTTCTTATATTATTGTATCAATGATTTACCTGTATTCCATACAAATGCTGAGAAATAATTTTCCCACATCTTGCACTCTCATTATTTTACTCGAAGAATTTACCATTAAAAAAGAAACTGATTTATTGAACATAATAATTGTCATTCCTGAATATAGTTCATTTTTCTCGAAAACGACGGCGTTTGCAATCGAGGAAAATGAAAGGAAAAAAAAAAGAAGAATCCGAATCAATATATTAAACACACAGCGAACAATCAATCATCCCTTCCGAATATAAATCTACGAACTTTTCAAAATTCTTTCATCGTCGTTGGGCGATGAAATCGGCGTTTACCCTCAGAAGCCAGCAGCAGTGAGAGAGAGAGAGAGAGAGAGAGAGAGAGAGAGAGAGAGAGAGAGAGAGAGAGAGAGAACCCATCGCAAGCTGCACTGCAATCTCAATCCCCCAAGCGAGGAGATAAAAGCCGAAGCTAAGAAACTCATTCCAAAGGAGAAAAAAGCCGAAGGAGCGCCGCGTATACGGAAAAAGAAATAATCCGCGAGTAAAGTCGGCCACGCCGCCGCCGCGTGTGCAGTCAGGTGCGGCTAATCGGGCTATTAGCGAATATTGTCCAAAGGCGAGTGAAGGCTTCCAAGTATAAGAAGTCTCACGGGTGCTATTGTACGAGCCATGTTCGTTAGAATTATCTCTGCTGACGACGTTGCAGGTGCGCGTATAACGCCATACCGCCTTAATATCTTCGGCGCCAAATGAGAATGCTACTTCTGCGAGTTATGATTTTCCGACGAAATCATTGCTCAGCCTTTTGTGCGAGTTCTAGCACACACCCGTACGCGTGTCGAATTTTCGCGAATTGCTTTTGCCCGAGGTAAATTTGCGAAAATGGCATTGTGCGATTGAATTGCCAAAATTTACGCGTGACGAGAATGTATAATCGAAATTCAAAGAAGTTTAATTTTCAATTTATCAAGTCGCATAAGCTTGTCTTGGCGCTAAAATTGACGCGCGCGACATTCGCTAAATTTGAATTTACTTGGCAAATTGTTTCCTAAGCTGTACACCAACATTGTTAGACCAAGCGATAAATCTTGGGAATAAATGCGTTGTATCTAGTAGGCGTAAGTGTAGTTCGCACTTGTTTGCCTCTCTGGTGTAAGTTTTCGGCGCTCTCGCGTCGCACCGCCGCCGTCTTCTCCTCCTCTATACTGAAACTGTTTTGTACGCGTCGCCGGGAAAGATAAAACTTAATTACGAATAATTCCGTATGCCCTTTGTCACAGCCATATTTGAAACTCAATGCTGACGAATTGTACCCTTTTATTTTCGAAAGAGTCTTAATTTCATTAGCGTATACAAGTGGGCATGGACTTGCAAATTATACAAACGAGGACAGGGAAGAGAACGAACTTTTGGAAAATTACATAATCAAACTCAAATTGCCGGCTAACCAAACAAAGGAGAAAATATTCATTTGCAGAGGGAGAGAGAGGGAGGAGAGATCACTACTGGGGGGTAAAGTCTATAAGGATAGTCGCGTCAGTGCGGAGACTGGAGAGGGCAATATACGCGTAATCTTTGCCGAGGTGGTTACCGCGGTAACCCGGGCTTTGTTTGAAAATGGAGCTCGATCCGGACTACACGTTCGTGCAGCTCGTTCCAAGGCACTATATGGGAATCGAGCACAAAGATACTCAGCACTACTTTAGAAAATGGTAATTATAAATATTTTTCGCTCGTGTAATTTTATATTACTATAGGGTGGATGTACCTATTACCGGCCCCCACCCACTCCCCGGCCCCTTTTATTTAATTTGATTAACTAACTTTGGCTAATGTATATGCAAAATAATTAGTTTATTTTTAATCTATTGAACCTGATTAATGCAATAAAACTTGTCCAGTTACTTAAAAATATAAAATATATTTATTTGAGAAGGTTATAAAAGTGGCCGGACAGTGGTACATACATTCAATTTTTTCTTAGTACCAATTACCGGCCATTAAACAAACGCGAATAATGGGCCTTTTCTTCCCTTACTGAGGTTTTCTAATCTTTTCAACGTGTACTGCTGTACATATTGAACAGTTTGGTACTATTTTTATTTATTATTATAGCTTTTTAAAATATATACAGCTTAAAGTGCCGGTAATTGGTACATTCACCCTATTTATTTATTTTTTTTAAATAAACTTTGTAATATTTTTTACGCAAGAAATGAAGTTGTTTTAGTTTCGTTGATGGCTTGCATGTTTGTAGTTGAGAAAAATCGACGATGCAGTTGAACGGTTGTAATAGTGTATGTACTAACTGTTGTTTTTTTTTAGGGGATTGCAAGGCAACATTAGTATTCAAGATTTTTGCTTTAATCAACCATTTCTACCGTACAATAAGTATCATTTAGCAGAAGTAAGTTACTGTAATATTGATCTTTTATAAACAATCATTCACTTTTGTCAAGTTCTTTTTTCGTAATATTTATGATTATTAATTTCAGAAATTCTTCAAGGATAAAGAGGTCGTTCGTTCTTTATTACTCAAGAATGGAGATTCGTGGATCAATAAAGGTATCGGCTTTTATTACTTTCGCATGATTGACCCTCGATGAGATAATATTTATACACGAAAACTGTCAATTTACTTTCAAATGTAGTTCGAAAAAAAAAATTGACATCATAAATCATGCACAAAAAAAAAATTTTTTTTCACAGGTATCAAAGCAGCGTCAATCGATGTAACCCCTGTACCGTGCACAGTATTAAACACGTCATTCTTCGACAAATTACTTGACCCTGTCAATAAAATTGTCCGAGACTCTGGGCGGATTAACAAGCAATATGACACATTCATCGATGGATTTACGGTTGCCGATAAACTTCGAGGAGTGAGTATTATCGAATGAAAAATAAATGTTTCAAGAGTTCAAATCTCCTAATCAATAATGTAATTAAATGCAGATGCTTCTCGACGAGGAATGCGATAAATACAATTTGTACAGTGCCAGAGAACGAGAAGAATTCATCTTTCGTATTTTCGAGATGCTGGCTCTTGGCGGAGCTTTGTGCCAGTATGAAGACGAATTGAAACCTTATCTGGATGTTACGAAAAAGATCTATAAGGAACTAGTTAGGTGAAAAATTACTTCTACTTTGCTACTCGAACTATATAGCTATAGAAACTTTTTTCAAACTCATTTTTTTTTCATAACTAGTGACAAACAAAAATCGATTCTTTTCGCTTTTTCCGGTTAGTTCGGAAAAATCTCTATTCTATCGAAAATTTGAATAAATCTCTACGTATGCAATTCGCAAAAGAAAAAAAAATGGAAACTAGATCAAACTTTTTGGCAAACAATTTGTTTCCATTACTAAAGTCCAGAATTTGAATTATTTGCAGAGTCCGCAAACAAGAAGAGAGTTGCGATCTATCCATAGGAACGACTGTTTTACAAGTTGTAGCGAAGGATTCTCAGGGCGAAGCGTTTTTTCCGGCGAATCCGGGCCACCGGCAAAATATTGGATTCCTGCTAATTGATGGCTCGGCTCGCCAGATAACGACGCTTTTGCATCAATTTGGAAGTTTTCATTGGTAAACGACCGGCTAACTGTTCAAGTGCTGTTTCCTCCCCCCCTGCGCTGAGGGAACGTTAATTATTCAGCGCTGATTTAGTCCAACGAAACTTGCTTAACTTTATTGCTTACTTTTTTAATTAAATTTCACTTAACTCGTACTCGTATTACGGATTATTATTCTCGTGGATGGGCGGACTGGTGAATTTATATTACCTTGTTTTTAATTGAATTCTAGATGAAGTGAAGTCGTGATTTACAACCTTTATATAATTTTCAAGGTAAATCTTAAGTTAGATAAACTTATTACGGTTTTTTTTTGATAAATAAAAACTTCATTATCTTCTTAAGTTAAAAAACATATCCAAGATAATAATAAGTTTTTTCTCATTTTTCATCAACTTCTCGTGCTTTCAGAAATCTCATTTTTAATAATAACAAACAATAGTGCAGAATAACAATCGATCGTACGACAATCATTATTGCAGAACAAAACATTCAAAATCACGCTACGAATTTAGCAACAATTAAAATGAATCTCACTAGAATATCATTTTCATAATGCCTTCTCAACGAAACCACCAAGTATTTTCACGAGGCGGAAAAAAAAAGTGAAAAGTTTACTCATGTAGCGCATTCCAGTAATTAAAAGTACAAAGAGCTGCCTCGGACCGGGAAAAGCGACGTGAAGGATAAGGGTAGGGGGAGGAAAAATTCTCTGCACTTTCAGCGTGGCGTTTTACATCTTGCGCTCCCCCCCTTAACCCTCCCCTCGGGCGAAAAGAGAAAGAAATCTCATTAAAAGGTGCAAAAACGCGAGGCTCGCGTGTGATTATACGAGAGGCCGAAATTGCGAATGTCGTACTATCGACATTATGCAGCTACACACACGCGCGTTCCTCGAGAGTTTCTCTCCACCTCCGTGGTCTCATTTACATTCTTCCTTTGTTACCGCAGCTTTCTCGGCTTAAACCCCTTGCTTGCCTTTCTTCTCTCTCTCTCTCTCTACTTTTTTTCTTCTTGTTTACGTTTATTTTTACATTTTTTGTTGGTTTATAGCGCTTTCAATTATTTTTTATTTTATCTCACTTCTGACACAATTATTTCTTTCTTGGATAAGTTTTTCTTGTGCTTTTATAAGTATCACTCGAGCGATTCTTATTACAGTAAGCTTTTTTTTATTACTTGAGAGTCGACTGTACATTTGCACATTGTTGCGCATACAAATAAGAAATGTTATAATAAAAGTTTTTATGAAAGTATGTCCAAACCCTCCCTTTTTAGATTTATATTAAGACTTATGGTTCTTATACTTTGTAATTTTTTTTTAAATCACTTTCATAATCACATTTAAGTTATTTCTTTTTCTTTCATTTGAAACGTCTGTACAAAATAGCCATATTCAATAAAAAAATTTTATAATACTTCGCAGCAGCCACAGAATTCTGTAGAAGAAAAATCCTGTCAGGATCTATTTACAAATGACTAAGAGCCATTTCTTTTCTTCGAACATCCAATCTTTTATTTTCCTTTTCTCTTCATCAACATTTTCCATTCTATCATTGCCTTTCACTTCTTTTCCCTCGTAGCTTTTTCACCGCGATGTACTATTGAATTTTTCACTTTCAGTCTTTCTATCTCCTCCATTTACGACGGGGAACGCGCTCGTTTTTTTTTCTTTTACTTTTTTCCTTCGAAGTCGCATTCTATGTCTTACGCAAAATCATTCTCCCCCTTTCATTCCTCGACGCTTTCGCGCATCTGCATATCAAATCTCGGAGGCTCGCTATATAGGTATGTTCTGTCGCTCTTTCGCGACGACTCGACTTCAATTCAGATTTGTTCGCGCTAGTCTCCCTTGCTACTTTCTCCTCTCTTTTTTTTTCCTCCTATTTCCGTATAAAAAGCACGGCTGCTCCTGTTACCGTATCGCTTTGCATTCCGGAAAACGTATGCTTAAGGAACTCTGAGATTTCTCATTCTGTAGATTTTTTTTTGGTTTGAAACATTATACGAATTTAAGATTGATGGATAATTTTTGTCATATTATAAAATATATGGAACGTTTGAAAAAGAATGACATTTATTTTATATATAAGTTGGTTGTCACGAGCTCAAAATTCATGAGGAAATGTTTTCTAATGAATTACCATAAAATCACGGTAGGACATAGGGTACCCTTAACGTTAGAAAAATATTTTTTTTTTCCTTCATTCGTTATTAGATAGTTCGCTTATATCATAATCATTCTCTTATCAGCCTAACGATGTTTAGAACAATTTATACGCGATCATTATTTCCAAGAACTCATTCAAAGTCGAAAGATGCTATATTACGAAAATATGCTTTAGATTTCCTCGATGTTTACCTGGAAACTTCAATGAATAGCATATAATGATGCTCGGATTAACAGCAAACTGTTACGAAAATTCATAAAATACCAGTTTAAAACATAATATACTGTGATATCGTAAAAATTCAGGTAGAACCGGGTTGGAAAAATATTTTTTGTTATTGCTTTTTTCGCATTCAGATAGCCCCCTCATTTCATAATCATTCTCTTGTCTTATATGCGATAATCATTTCCAAGAACGCATTCAAAGTCAAAAGATGCTATTATATGTATAAGAGTTGCTAACTCTCCTCGACGTTTACCTGGAAACTTCAATTAATTGCATGTAACGATGCTCGCATAAACTGCACGCTATTACGCAAAATTTACAAAATACTAGCTGAAAATATAATGTGCTCTTGAGAACATATTTACGAAGTGGAGCGATGAATACTCTGTGAAAGATGATAAATTTTCGATCAACGCTTCAGACTCTCTGATACTTGGCTGGAGTGTAGCTGTTTTCTCGCTTAAGTCCCTCGTTACACCGGGGCTCTCTCAATTGAAAAGCAACAGAGTTCGAGACACGTCAAAGCAAAAGCATCAAATAACAATTAACAAAGCACAAATATTTGTTGATGACAACATCCACCTACCTCTTCCTTTCTGGCGGGTATATTAAGTTCGCTTGATAGTCTTAACAGAACGTAAGCATTTCCTCTCGCCGAGGAGGAAGACTCTTATCCACGCTAGACATTAAAGCAAAGGCTACGCATTACAGAGGAAGCGTGCACGCCGCTTGATTGATTGACTTACCTACTAGTTTAGCGGCACGGTTTGCCTGGAGGCTCCTTCTCTCTCTCTCTCTCTCTCTTTCTGTGCAAATTTAAAATTGTAATTAGTCGCGAGCTTATAGAATCGATTGTGAAAATTAAGAAGATTGGCTGCGTTAGAGTGTTTCGTTGAATAAGCTCGTAAATCAATATTCCTGAAGGCGAACGACGAAGAAATGACGTTGCTTCCGGAGAGCTAAATATTGTTGTATTAATATTTGAGAGAGATGAAGGTGCCGGTAATAACTTTGCTTGCGTCTCGCCTTCGAGAAAATGTTGAGGGATAAATCCATCAGTCACTGTCTCATTGTTCTTTAATGATTGCTCGAGCACGTGCAACGTCTTTGACGAGATTGCGCGAAAATTTAACGAGAAAATGCGATTATTTGAAAATGGATTCGCTACGATGAAAGTGCAGCGTATTTAGTTTCTTTAAAGACTCTCTCTCTCTCTCTCTCTCTCTCTCTCTCTCTCTCTCTCTTTCTCGAGCTTCCTTTGAAAATACGCTGAGCTTTAACGTACACGAATGAATTGAATTTCAAATAGTCTTACTTTTTTTTCTTCTTTTTGCTTTCAACTTGGATTCATTATACAAATTCACAGTAGCATTGGCTCTTTTAAAAATACTTTCACTAGGGGGGGAAGAGAGAAAGAGATAGGTACAAAGTGTACGTAGAATCATTCCCTCGGTGGAAAAAGGGAAGTAACATTGGAATTTCCTCGTGAAAATTTCATTCTCGCTTCTTTTATTTCTCGCTGCAAGGCTCGTTAGACTCCGCTGCTGCTGCTTCCTGCTGCAACCTCGACGTCGTAGAAAACTGCTGACTTTTGCGTGCGCTGGAAAGAAATTCTTTTTCTCCGCTTGAACGAGAGGGAGAAAGAGAGTATATACTGCGTAAAGTAATGAATTTTTACATATGCTACTATTTTCGCAAAATTACTTTTCTTCATTTCTTCTGCATTTTTTTTGGTTTATTCATTATCCGGAAATGAAGGCGTGAGATTAATTTGAAAAAAAAAGCTGAAGTTATAGCATAGACTATTTTTTATACAATTCAGAGTGTACTCAATGGACTAATCTAGCAAATTTATCGCACACAAAAAATTGCAGAATTAAATTGGATACGACGTATAAGTTTTGATAGTACTGAATACTGTGAAAAATTTATACAATACTTCACCAGTGTATGATTGAATACGAAAATCATCAAGTCTTGATTTGTTGTGAATAATCATTTCTCAATGTTTGTTGAAAAACACCAAGGACAAACATTTTTATCACTGTGACCTTATCGGTTCATAATTTCCAAACGCACAATATAACCCCGAAAAAACTTGCAGTGCATTAGAATATGATACAAACACGAATCAGAGTTGGACGAAGCTCGAGAGGACAGCAATGTTAGTGGTATTCGAAAAAGACCACGAGCTAATATTTTGACCATTGCGACTTCATCGGTTCATAATTTTCAAACGCAAAATAAAATCTCGACAAAATCTGCTGTGCAACTTGTTTATAGCATTAGAATACGATAGAAAGTCGAATCAGAGTTCGCCGAATCTCGAGAGGGCATCAATGTAAATGGATGTCGAGAAGGACCACAAGCTAAAATTTGTATCACTGCGGCTTGATCAGTTCATAATTTACAAAGGTAATAAAAAAATCTCAACATAACTTGCTCGGCCCTTTCTAGATAGTATTGGATTGTAGAAAGTCAAATCAGAAGTTTAATAATACGCAAAGTTGTAAAATGATTGTTCACAACAATTCAACGCTTGTGGATATTGATATTCGATCATAAGTATTGTGTAAAATCTTTATAGCATTCAGACTGATGCTCATTTGCTGTATCCAATTTGATTCTGCAATTTTTGGCGTGCGATAAATTTTGTGCTCGATTTGTCCCTTGAGTAGAATCAGAACTGTGTAATAAATAGTCTACGCAGAAGTTGTGGGTGCGATTAATTACTATTTTTTTTATTCTGCACTAAATTGAAATTGTACATGATTTGCTACGAATTTTGATTGAACAGATAAGTATTTAATAAAAAAATAAACGATAATGTCTTTTAATGAAGTTATAATTTTTTCTTGCTCAGAAAATCGAAGCTTTAATATTGTTTTAGACGTTTATTACTATAAAAGCATTTTTCTCGTGAAGAACGATCATGTGGGCTGCTGTAAAAATTTTATTATAATTCATGTTGTATATTTGAAATATTTGAACGTGGATTCCTCGGTATTTTACGTGCTATACGCTTATTCCACGGTAATTCGAGGAATTACAGGATGTTCTGCAGATTCAAGAGAAATGTCTGCAGAAAATTTCGCATTATTGGCTCTTTTGATCCGAATAACTTTTTCGTTAATTTTCCGGAGCATTCATTCAACAAATATTATCATTCATTAATCAAATAACTGATTATTCGAAACAACATACATAGTTGAGGATATATCGTGCATGGCTAGTCTGCAACAGTTGCATAAAATCGCTGAATCAAATTTTCACAAAGAAGAAAAGTAAACAAGTAGAAATAGTTAATTATTCAAACTAAAGCACGAATGGCATTAGCAGTTCGAGGAATAGCCATTACGGAATGATGAAGAGCGTAAATTTATACGGCTGCTCAAACTCAACAAGCTAATCGTCGGAAACGAAAAGAAAAGCTCGCGCGGCCAAAGTAAAAAAAGAGCAGGACTATACAAGAACAAAAAAAACTTTTCAACAAAGAGACGGAACCGCAAAACTTGGTCCTCTCGGCTTCTTTTTTCTCATTCAATAAAGTACCAAGTCGAGGAAGGGCCTCTCGCCCGTTTTTTTCCCTTCTTCTTTTTTTTTTTTTCATTATCTCAGTAAAGCTAAAGCCCGAGGAAGAAGAAACTTGGCGTTGCAGCAGCAGCAGCATCGACTTGGCCGCGTTTTTCTAAACGCACACGTGCGCTTTATTGGACTTAACTTTTTCCTCGTCGTCTCACCTTCCGAAGCCTGATCCGCGCGCGAAATCTCACCGAGAAGAGGGAATGAGTTTCCTGCGCCCGGAGAGTACGCAGCGCACCGCCGCTAATTTTGAGCTCGACTTCGCTGTAACGGCGCGCAGTTTCGTTGGCAATTTAAAGCGCTATAGTTTTCTCGCTGTTCGTGTTATTTTTTTTCTTCTTCTCATTTTGCTAATAATTGTTCTCCGGTTTTCGGCGGAAATTTATGGGAACGCTCGTTTCATGTAGTTCGACTCTGTTTCAAAAGATATTAGCTTTTTGATTGTTGACGGTACGTCTCGGAAATTGATAAATTAATTACTCGTCAACCTAAAAAAATATCTACATTTTTCAATTAGAATGAAACAGTCATAAAAAATAGATTTGCTTAAATTCGTCGCAATAGTTTTCTCGATCTTTTCCTTCGGTAGAAGGTAAAATGTACTATCAAGTTGGGGTGAGTGAGCGAGAGAGAGAGTAAGGGAGGCTATAACCGCGCGATCGACCCACGACTTTGGAATTGAATTGGAAGAGCGGTCATGGCGAGGATTTTGCGATGGCTAATCTCTTTGAGCGCCATCGTTTCTTTTTTTTTTCGCGAGCGGATAAAGCCGTTACAAAGATTCTTGTTCCGTTCGACTGTGAAGCCGATTTTTGTCAGCGAGTTCCTTTGTTGCAGTTTCTATATAAAGGACTGGCGAAACTTTATTGCCAGGAAATGGTCGAATGATTTATTGCTTCGCGAATAGAATTTGACTGGCAGACAACTCGATGCGCTCGACGACGTGGCAGGAGTATATTTGGATTCTCTTGGGAATTGGATGAGTTGCTTTATTTATGAGAAGTTATATTCGCGGTTTTCGATTCGACCGAGTCACTTGTTTTATTTACGCGCGGGTTTATTTGATAATTAGATTAAATGGAATTTGAGTGACGTTTCTAACTTTGGTATCGAAAAATCAACGAGATTTGATTACTTAGCTTGGAGAGCTTGACGTATTTCCAAATTATTGGAATATCTGATTGGATTCATATTTAGAACCGTCGTGTAACTTACCCACCCGACTGTCCTGATTAAAAACTATTTCCACGAGTGCGAAAGGAATAAAAATACTTTACAAAAAAAGAGGTATAAGAGTTCTAAAGGTCGAAGTAATCAACACGGATTTCCCATAAGCGTAGCGGAGCGCGCGCGAAAAGACAGTGAGATTGGTTTCGGAAAGTTTTTGCAGCGTGCGCGCGCCTCGAGTAAAGTTTTTCCTCCGGTCAAGTATCGTATAGTCGTCGGTGTGCCTTGATGTTATTTCAAAGAGAATTTAAAGTTTCTTCTTCATTCTCTCTCGATTTTATTCTATCCGTCGAGTTATTATTTTTTTTTTGTTTCAACTCGCAAGACATTTCCCTTTGTCTCGACGAGGTATTTTCTTATAAAAATGACGGTATTAATAAGTTGGGAGGAGAAAGTTGATTCTTCAATCTCTCGCGAGAGAAGAGTAACTTCATTTCCAACTTTACTCTAAGCGCGAAGTTTTAAAACAACTTAATTGAAAGACTTATTTCTCGCTTCAAGCTTCAACTAGCATCGGATTACGTTCTCTGTTGCGTGACTGACGTAATTATTTCAACGGAAAAAAGATGATGTTTTACAGCTGCAACTTAACAAAATTATTTATTATTTCCCGAAGTAATGAGATTTGTTTAATGAATTCTTTTTCAGATAAGAATTATAATCATTCAATAATTTTTAGTACACATGAAAGTATTTCTTTGTTGGTATGATGTGTAATACAAACTTTTACAATGCATCCAGTAAATTTTCGTGTTTCATTACTAACGAATAATCACATATATCGTCGTTAATGTGAGTATAATCAAAAGTCAAAAAATACTTTTAAAAAACATCGTTATAGTCATCTTCAAATTCATATTGTTATATTGCAGCCGGAATATTGCATTTTATTTCTAAGAATAAACACTAGGATATTCTCTCAACAATATTGTCAAATGCAAATTGTTTTCATATTTTCTGTGTACAACTGAACGAAAAGTTCAAAGATAGAGTCTTTTATAACACGAGTAATGTGATAAATGTCTCTTACGCAAAAAGTACAGTATTCTCCTTTCACAGTCTATATAATATGTATAGAAAATCATTATAAATCTGAAAGATATAAATATTTCAAGTAACAAGTATGAAGTTGTCGTTAATGAGGTGTTATACCGTCACGTATCATTTCCAAATAGTTGGAAACAGCCTATATACTCATTAAACTGCAAAAGCCATAACTGTCGAGTGATTTTGCAACTAACGAGCGCTATATGTGCACTTCAAAGGTATCAAAAATCATTTGACGACAGAGTATTAAGCTTTCAGCAGTATAACTTTATATTCCAATAATTGAGAGACGACGCAATATTCACAGTTTACCCGGAAGTTTATGAAGCCTCGTTAATTCTCATCGCCGTGCGCGCGTTGTACGCGATGCTAGATCTCCATTCAAAACATCATATCTATGGTATATATGACACTCGTCGCCCCTACTCCCCCGCGGCTAATCTATCAAAACACAATTTCACATTGGGAAACGCAAACTTGGTACCAAACAAAAGACTTGGAGGAGAAAGGGAAGGCTGGCAAATACATCGACTTCGAGCTTGCGCAAGGAGTTCGGACTTGCAACATCTGGCGCTGTCACCATGAATACTGCACTTACGTCTTCCCCTCCTTCCACCGATTCTTCGCGTTTTCATTTTCAATCGTGGCGTGAGCTTCCGCAGGAGAGAGAGAGAGAAAGAGATCGAAAAAGTTGCCTCTCACTCGCTTATATCCTTTTTAAATCTGGGCCAAGTCGCTCTCCCTCCTACCAACGCGGCTGCTGACTTGCTTGACATTCGAGTGCTTTTCTTTGAGTTTTCTGCCTTACCAACCAAGTTTTTCTCTTCTCTGTTTGTCAAGCAAGTGCTTTTCGATGTTGATTGATTGTGTGCTTCGAGTAGTGTGAAAAATTTACTTTTTCTCTCTCTCTCTCTCGCGATAAATTGTATAGGAGTTCACCATTGGATTATTATATTTTTTATTATCAAAGGTTCTCTTTCAATCGCGAACGAACAAAACGAAAGCGCGTGAAAGCTCGTTCGCTTTCATTAAAAAAAGTGTTTCAAAACGCTGCCTCCCCCCCCCCCCCCTTTTATTTCGTATACTTTATAACATTAATCTAAAACTGAATGGGTTTTCATTGAAGCTCGGCGCGATTGCAAAGTCAAATCTTTTATACAACTAGGACATGTCATGTTACATGCATACACGTCGAGTTAATTAAAAAAAAAAGTATCGCAGATCTCTTTAATCACTACCTGTTTTTTTAGTTACTTATAAAAAAGTGAATGAATATTCGAGTAGTATGCAAAGGACCTTCCTCTCTCTCATCGCAGTTTTATGAAAAATAATTCTCAATATTCGAGCACGTGCACTGTATACGCCACTGCACACAAAAATTAGCACACTTTGCATAGCCATAAATCATTTTGATAAAAAGCTTAGAAATTCTTTCTCTCGACCCCTGCTCTCCATCACGACAGCAGCAGCAGCAGCAGCGGCAGCGGCGGCGGCAGTAACACGAGAAAGTTTGATCCTGTTTTACAGCGAGAGATTCAGACTGCTGCTGCTAGTGGTAGTAGAGATGGGGTGGGAAGCTGGATAATCGTTAAGCGCCGTAGAAACTAGTTGGAGGCTGCCAGCCCAGAGAGTCTCTCATTCTCTGTACGATGCTTTTTACTATAGAGAAGATCGAGATAATGGAAAATGCTGTATAAATTATTTCTTTTTGTTTAGCATTATCTGGACAACGAATGTTTATTATTGCGAGCATGGAAATAAAAAAATATATATGGATTTTTTAAGTTGACAAATAATGGATGTATTCTTAGGATTGTGACCTGCTGCATTGTCTATTATTGACTTGTCTAGACGGAGCTTCATCAATGATTACCTGATGCATTCATTTTGAAGAGACCATTATTTATTTCGCTGCGAGAGGTAGACCGGTTGTGTACCGCCTCTACGTAATAAATAACGATATTCAATATTTCTATCTCGTATAAAAAGAAATCGCGAATGATTTTATGCTGAATTCGATATTTCCTCTGACTGTCTTTTCCAATATTACAATATCCGTCATTCTCAGTATCGATAAGATACTTTCGTAAACGCTCATCGCTTTTCATCATCTACAAAATGAAGAAGAAGAAGAAGCAGCAGCAGCCGTTCTTTGTCAAGAAATACTTGTTAAAGAAAAGTAGTGTTTAAGATCAAAAACATGCTTTGTCAACTGTTCTCAACTCCCTCACTCGGCAAAGTACACCGTGGCTCGACAAAAGGACAGGTCAGCAGCAGGATGCGACCCTCCTTATGTCGGTGTATCGTCGTCGTCGTCGTCCTCGCTTAAGAGACATCGTGCAATTTCGAAGTACTGCTTTAACACAGTTTAGGCATCCAAGACGTTAGCTAGAGAATTTGAGTGTTCTGAAGATTTTACCAACTTTACGGATAATGTTATTTGCGAATCGAGCGTGAGAATTGCGAATATATTTTTTCTCTTTAGAAATCGCGATATACATATATCGTTGAATTCAATATCGAAACGATACGCGAGCAATCGTTTTTCCATTTTCATCCATGCATCCCACTTTGTAGCGTTTTCCAGCGTAAAATTCATGCAAACTTCGATATATACTTCGCGTACGTCGATGAAAAGAAAAAAAAAGGCTATCGAGCCCGATATACCCCGTATAAAAAAGTATAAGAATCTATATCTTTTTTACTTAGTTCGAAAGCTGAAATTGAGTAAAAAAAAAGAGCGTGTCTCAAAAAATTTTAGCATAAGACGAGTTAGAGCACTCTTTCAGCCTCGCAGTCCCTTTTTCTCCCCCCCCCCCCCCGAATAAAAACAACACTCTCTTCTATAGTCTGTCGAAAAAACACACGATAAAGTAACGCCCTACATTCTAACATCCCCGAGCTGCGAAATCGGCTTAGCTTGCGCTGCTGCTGCTGCTGCTAGAGCAACGTGAGCGCGAAGCGTCTGTCACCTCGAGAGGGAGAGAGAGAAGCTCGAGTCCCTGTCCCTGTTTCCCTAAGACACAATCCTCGAAACTTGCGTCGCCTCGTCTGCAAGCTCTCGCGCGCGAGACAGTCAATTGAATTCACGCGCGTTTCTCCTAATTGACGTGAACCCGACCTGATTGAGCTTGTATAGATCTAACGACGTAATTGCCAACCTGGTTTGTCACCAATGCGTGTGTGTGCGACTGGAGAAATTGGCAATTATATTCCTTGTCTTCGTCTCTCTCTATCTATTTCTCGTTACGCGAGATTTCAGGTAATAGACTCCAGACGTGCAATCGCTATTGAGACGCGTGTTAGTTACAATTATGTTTCAAAGATAATTTTGTTTGTCTATTTGATTATTAAATTTTCGTGGATCGTCTGAAAACTCGTTTAATTTAGAAATTTTTGCGAGCGTTTCAATTAACCTTTTGTGAAAAATTTTAGCCCGCAGTTCTCGCAACTTTACTTTTGTGGGAAACAAAATTTCGAAATAAAAATATGCCAAAACTTTTTGCCAAAAAAAAAAACATTCTATATTCAAGTTTCATTCGCGATCCACTAGTACATATATAAAAGTAGAATTCGACATTGTATGACGGTGGTAAAATGCTTACAAAGGTCGTCGTTGTTGGGTTATAGTATTGTTGGTTCTGACCCGCTTTTTCTTTTTTTTTTTCCTTCGTGCGCGCAATTCGGTTTTGATGGGACTATTTTTGTCGCGCGCGCGTGGTGGTGGGCGGCGAAATTTATTTGCCGAAACGGTTTACACGTCGCCCGTGTAAATTGTTCGGCAGGCAACCTTTGCTTTGCTTGTCAGATAGAGAGAGTGTCCCAAAGCGATATTTCACGTTTTATTAGCTCAATTCTGTCGCGGCTCGTTTGAATCGATTCGCCGCGACGCGCACATACACACACACACATTCACATACAACTCGCCATATCCAATCTACTGATTGTCGCAATGTCAATTTTAGGTGCACTTTCCAATTTCAATACTTTCAATTGCTAAATTACAAACTGTGATTTAGCTAACAGGTTTTTAAGTGTATAATGAAATTCGAGGGAAAATCAATGTTCATTGTAATTCGTGGAGTATTTTCATGAAAATGTACTTTGGTCTTTACTATATAATAAAGTGATATTTATTTGAATATATTTTGATTATTGTCGCAGATTGATGAAAATCTAAGGAGACAATTTATAGCTAAAAAAACATGGAAATTATTGCAAATTATATTGACAAAGTTTTGTCGGTCGATCGAGTCTCAGATTGCAAGTGATAGCCTGTTAGTTTGAAAGGCGAGGTGGATGAATGCGGGAGGATTGAGAGTATAGACTTGATTTACAGGCTGGATAGAGAGACGAAAGCCAAAGGAGAGAAGGAGTAGAAGGACGAAGATCAAAAGTCACCCTCCTTGAATAACAAGCCTGATGAACCGCAACAAGTCGTGGCGACGGCGGCGGCAACCTGAGTTTCACGGAAGAGCAGCGAAAGAGAAGCGGAAGCAAAAGGAAAATATGTTTTACCGAGCGAACGCCGAAACCCGATTACCGGCAATTCATTCTCGCTCGTGCTGTTCTATTATGCTGCGGCGGTATGGCGATTCTGGATTGAATGAAAGGATGTATGAACTCGGGAATTGCTCGAGCTTTTTTAATTGCATTCGGCTTTGTATGCGTTTTTTTGTTGTCTTTATTTCGTTCCGACCTACATTTTTTTATAGTTAACATTCGGTGAAAATAGTCTGTGTATTCGTGTTGTACAGAAAATAATCAAGGGAAAGTTTTAATTTTCTTCTAACTTTGTTTTTCCGATTTTCCTAACGAACGTATGCGTAAAAAATAAATTCTAGAGATTTTTGAAATAATGTAGTTTGAATTTGAAAACAGTTAGCAAGGTGTAGAACGAGCCATAACAACATTTTTTTTCGAATAAATATTTATAATCGTGTACTGCGCGAAATCTTGGATTATTTTAGTATAATTTGATTAGTTCATTATTTTTAACGGCTGTTTTTTTAAAGAAAATTAGAAAATATTTTAATTCAGAGTTTGTTGAACATCTAATCTGAATTATGTAATCTCTCTTGAATTTATATGTAAAACAGTTGAATGACGTTGGTGAGAGTTTTATTTCGTAGTATAAAAAAATACTATAAAAAAGCGTGCCAATTTGAAATATAAAAATATCACTGAATTCGGTGTATCAAAATATTGGATGAAAATTCAATAACGCGAAATAACATTCATGCAAGAATATGATATATAGGATCGTTTTAAAATGGAAACAGCGCTCAATCAACGTGGCTACAGAGCATATATATATAAATTACAAGCGAAAGTAATCCGAGTTACCAATATATATCTGTGCAATACACAATCCATTATAATGGTTGAATGTGCGATTGAAATTTCAATACATTTTATTTTATTATACATGGTAAAATGGGTATGATGAAATGGGATTCTGAAGTACAATAAAACAATTTTAAAATCAATTTTAAAATTAAAAAACACGAGAGAATTCAACCAGCAACAACAACAAGAAATAGCTATAAAAAATGCTGAAAATTCAAGTGGATTACGCGCCACTGAAAATTAGGGATCAAGATAGACGGGGTCCGATAATCAGCCGACACTTTACGAGACCGCGCGGGTGTTGTATATAAAAGCACGCGTCATTATATCGGAAAACACTTTCGCAGATAGCCGTCGCTTGCGTGCGCGTGCGACAATAAAACGTTTCGTATCGTTCGCGCGCACGCAAAAAAAAAAACAAAGAGATAGCGTCAAAAGTAAAAAAATAAAAAATAAAGTCGTGTTGTTCGCAGATATTTTATTATACCTGTATATAAAGTTCTTGACACGTAACAAAATGCAGTCCTTCTTATTAGGAAATCTGACACACAAGAGCTATCGGATCGAGTGAAGCTCTTTGCTTTTTACCCTTCTTTCAAGCTTCCCTTTGGCTACACGACCTGTCGGCAATTGTAATCGATCTTTTGGCGCGCTCTCGCGCGAGGATACCCTTTTTCACCCCTGCTCGAGCTTTGTGCTGTAAGAAACTTATCGAGTATCTTATGGCACTTCAGTTCTAACTGTAAACGAAACATTTACGTAACAAAATTTTATTGAATTCGAAGTTTATCGTAAAATTATTTTAAAAAAAATATTTTCGCAGTGTAATATTTAATTACTTACGCTTCATATTTTTATATATTCGTATACTCATAGGAAAGGTAATAAAATTTATGTTTCAATTTGTAAAAGTACACGATAATTCTACAGATGCGGAAGTTAAGAACTTTGTCAACTTTAATTTTCAAACGTGTATTAAGAAGTTGATCTCAAATAATGTAATTCATACAATATCGAAAATCAGTTAAATAATCCCTACAGACTAGCAAAATTAATAAGAGCAACAAGATTCCCGACCTTGTTCCTTAAAAAAAAAAAAGCTCGAAACTACCTCTAGCGGCGGGAGAACGAGATCACGAACAATGAATTCCCAGGCAAGAGAGCAGACGGCTTCAAAATCCCCCCCAAAAAAAGAAAAAAAGTATAGCGAGTACGCGTAGTCGACGCCCCGAGGCTTGCAACTGCACACTCGCGGCAATTTGTCATCGGGATATCGATTTCATTCGCTAGCACGCAGAGAGCGCTTTTGCTTCTTTTTTTTAGTCCTTTTTTTTCGCGCAAGCTCTCGCGCAGCACACACGCGGCATAAATATCGAGGACTTTGAAGCCAAATAAATTGAGAGAGAGAGAGAAAGGATCGTGTGGCACCCGTGAGCTTCGTTACGCGGCCGATTTGCGCTCTACATACCCTTTTTCACCCCTGAGTTCGAGTTTCACTTTTTTTTTTACTTTCTTTCTTTCTTTCTTTTGCCTTTTACTCTCTTTTCACGGAGAAAGAAGTGCCTCGCAAGAAGGTAATTTACGATGCCGCGATATCGATGGCTTTTCGTATTTACTCGCCTCGCTCCGCGCTTAGAGATCTCTCCCTCTCTCTCTCTCTACGTTTGTGTACATAAAGGAGGAGAAGAAGGAAAAAAAATTTAGGTCTGGCAAAAGTTGAATTTTTCTTGTGCGTTTGCGAATTCTTGCTCTAGAGACTCTTGAAAAATTGCTTGGGTGTATGCACATGCACTTGCTTCTTTTTTTTTTTTTTTTTTTGCGCTACTCTCATGACTGACGTGTATTCAATTTCGTGTATACGATCCGTTATAACCCACGAAAAGAAAAAATATAATAAAAGAAAATTTACCATTCTTCGCTATGGAAATATATTAATTTTATCCATCTCTAGGCAAAGCTAAAAGTAAAATTTTTGTCCTTACAAAAATTAACATTGCACGACTGTGCGTCGCACTCATCGCAAAATTGGCGTGTGCCCTAAGCAGCGTGGACGTGAATACTAAAGATATTGTTAGATGATTAAACCATCCATAATCAGTTGAAAATGAAATAATCGTATTCGGACGCCGCGCCTCGTATAATTACGAAGCGCTCAGTGAAACAATAATGATTGTGGTAATTTTGGCAGTGGGGGGGGGGGGGGGGGGGGGCAAAAAAAGTGTCGTGCACGCGTATTGCAATGGCTACTACGTGATTCGCATGCAGGACGCGAGTAAACTTGCGGCGTGCCAAATAAATCGCTCCAATTATCAACCTTGCCATTATGCCTTATTATTGCTACAGGGGGGGGGGGGGAGTCCTCTCTGCTACGTGTCTTTCTACAGGAAAATCTTGTCTTTTTTTAAAGATGTTTCGTGAGAATGAGATAAGGAGGATAATGGAGGTTAAAATTGGTTTGGGAAGAGTGATATTCATTCCATTTATTTAGCTAGTCTATTTTTGTACATAATTTTATTTTTAATTATTTCGAAAAAATATTTGGAAATTGTTTAAACTTTTTTGACAACCAAATAAGTATACATCAGGAAGAATTCGCAGTATCCAATAAAAGCTATAATTATCAGCAGTTTTACGAGCGGTTTGCTTCACGCTAATAAATATACTGTTCAAATATCGGGACCGCTTCTGTCAACATTCCGCAACGTGATTTCCCCGACAAATTAATCGCGTGACTCACTCCAGGTTGTTTTCACTTCTCTCAAATGCGTTTGTAAAATCGGTTCAATGTTTATTTGATGCAATATATGTCTCGCAGTGAAAATCCCCACGCGGAAAAAAAAGTGTTCGTATGCAAATACTAGCACAAAGTATATGCAATCTGGCAAGCAGATCATTGATACTTGAGAGCTATATAACGAGGAAATATATGTCAACATTTTAGTGTACGATTTGACTGTGAAAGCGTGAACATCATCAGATTTTGAAATTCAATAAAAGACGTAAGTTTATCAGCTATGAATTACTTTAATTTATATATTTAGTATACGAAAAATTATAATACATGCAGTATTTAAAAAATCTGGTATAATCAAACTTTTCAAAACATTGTTTTTAGACAATGCTATCGAAAGTTATTGTTTTGATCGTGCTTGTTGCGACTGTACTAGTAATGTCAGAGCTCGCTGCTGGTAGGAGATATCCAAATGGCCACAAAGTACGTGATAAAAATATTAGAAGATTTATTGTTATTAAATTGATTGATTTTTTATTTTACAGTGCAAAACGTACAACAATTGTTATTCGAGATGCTGTGTTAACAATACATGTGTCAAAAGTAAGTTTTAAATTTAGTTTATTTTCTGTTTTTCTTGTTGTTGTTTTTTAACAGTCTGAAGAGGGATCTTGAATAACAGATCTGAGATGTCACAAAAATCAAGTGATTGTTCTATTACTCGTGAAGAATTGCCTAGTCCTTATCGCAAAATTTTGTATTGTAAAAATTTAATCTAAAAATAATACTTTCAGATTCTGAATGGTGCCCGTGCTCCAACATAAACAATCAATGTAACAGAACAATGGAGGTATGTATACCCCAGGAAGTTGTCTGCGTTAGAGCTCCCTGTTATCCAGTTCCAACGTGTCAACCACGTTACTTGCCTGTGAAACCATTACAATTAGATTAGCAGCTAATTTCGTCATAAAATTTCAATTTTTTAAAAATGAAATTGAAATTTCTAAGTTAAAAATGATTGTTCATTTTTATCTGATTAAATAAAAAAATTTTTCGCAGAAAATAATATTTGAAAATAAATCATTGGATTTCCTGATTCTTTTTATTACACATGTAGGTTTCAATTTCAAATCAACTAATCTTTTGAGTAAATTAACATAAGCGCATATTTATATGGTGATAACCGAATGTTTATTAGTGAAAATCTCTAGTTTTCATTGCGCGCGATATTCACTGTTTTCGTATGCTGAAAGTAAATTTGGAAATATAAAGTTCTTGTAGGCCAATAAGCTTGCAATTGTTTCTGTGAAATCAATAAGTAAAAATATGTCTCAACATATGAATTATATATATATGTCCACAAGTGCAAATTAAAAATATAGATTTGATCGATAGCAGTTACGTAGATAGTTGACTTAGATACGGTCTTGAACAAAAATATTGATCTTCATTCGATTTTCCTGTATGTGGTTTTCAACTAAGGCCACGCATAGTTTACTTATCTGTTTTTATCATCTTTGCACTTTCGGACAAGTTTTTCTGTGACACTCAAGTAGCTTAAATATTTGTCATAAAATTTGTTTCCTCGCTGTGACATTGAGTAAGTCTGCAAGTTATCGCAGAGTAACACACAATAACACATTTTTCAAAGGAGGACAATAATGATAACTGTCCAAAAATATAAAAAGTTCATCTTATTTTTTATATACATATATAACTTCATTATCATGATGAATACACGATATTTCTATCAAGAATAAATAATATAATATAGTACAACCATAACTAGACGTAATGAATTATTATAAATAAAAAATTTAGACGATATCAAATTCAGTTAATTTATAGTGCTAATTAAACTTATAAAACGATTTTTTTACAACTTCCAAATACTGTGCACGATCTTGCAGTAAATACACTTTAATATATTCACAAGATAATAGTATGGAAGAATAATTTCCTTGTACGCAACATACACACAAAGCAGATAGAGAACGCAACAATTGTGAGGTATAAAGAGAAGTTCACGACGTGTCTGTTTACCAGTGTGAACTTGGCTGTGCAAGCGTGAATTTTATCAAACGAGGACATCATAACAAGTAAATGTGAGTTGTTGGAGCAAATAAAAATGTATTTTGATCTATTTGACGAGACTTTATCATCGATTTTTTTAACATAGCATACAATGTAAATTCAAAAGATTCTTGTTTGTTAAAAAATTTCTTTTCCAATATTTATTCATTTTTAGACTATGCATTCAAAGGCCATTGTTTTGTTCTTCATTGCCGCGAGTATGCTAGTGATGTCACAGCTCGCTGCTGGTAGGAAATGTGTAGTCGGCAATGAGGTAATTGTTGGAACATATAAACTGATAAAATATTATGCACGTTCAAGTAATTTATTTTTTCCGGTTATAGTGTCAAACAGATTCCGATTGCTGTACAGGATGTTGTTATAAGAATAAATGTGCTGGCAGTAAGTTTTATTGTTATTATTTGACAGAATTTTCATTTTAAAATATGTAGTTTCATACAGGCATTATATTGTAATGTCAGATGACTTTTTTTCCAAATAATGGCAAAAGTATTTTATTGGCGTAAAATTGATTCAGATAAAAAACAAAATTCAATATAAAAATTTAATAAAGTTTAATGTGTATTCAATGCAATAAAACTGTAACGAAAACATGATACCTATAGGTCTGAAATGGTGTCCGTGCTTGGCCTCCAAAAATCATTGTAATGAGGCAACGGAAGTCTGCGTAGCACGGGAAGTTCAGTGCATAAAAGCTCCCTGTTATCCAGTTTGGGAATGCGAACCACGTTCGTGAACGAAAAAGTATAGATTGTTTTTGAATTGATTTTAATTTTTGAAAATACAAAACAGTAATAATTATGTAAAGACAAAATGTCTAACAAAAAAAAATTAGAGGTTGGCTTTAATAAAGATTTAATTGATATGTTTCAACCAAGTACCGTTATAACATACAACCCCTCAAATACATCATAACATTTGCACACAATCATCTATCCGCCTTTCAACGCTAATCCAACGACTTTGTCACTTGCGAATCTCGAACATTGCATTCATAATACACAACGTCTAGTGTGTCAACTATTCTATCTCCATCCGTTAATGTCTGCGACGCGTAGGCGAGACATGCTTTATCCTCAGATTCAGCTCTCATTCATCGAAGCAATGATTTACGCATGGGCGATTTTATCTGGACGCGCCCGCGTGCGCGAAAATTGAATGGTGCTTTGTTTTGGCTAATGGGCCGATATTTCATATTACTCGAAAGCCAGGGGCGTAAGCTGCTGCTGCTGCTGTAAAAGTGAGAGCATTTCGATGAAATAAGGGATTCTTTATGCATGCAATGAAAGTGTTATACTTTTTTTTAACGGATTATGGAGACTATGGATAGCTTTTTGAATGAATAGATTTTTTTTTATGCAAAACTGCTTTTACGACTGCTTGCGTGATCTATGTTCTATCGGAGCCAAGTTTTGAGTTCGAATCTGATTTTAAATTTGAAATTATATTTGCTCCGTTTAATTATTAATTCATCGAGAGATACATTCAAAATTTGAATAACGTTTTCAATACAATCATTATTTGTGATATATGATAACAACACAAATAATGAATATTCACGTTTATTTCAGTAAGATTATGTAATGTGAATGTTGGTCCAGTAAAATAATCCGCGAACCGCGCAGACTAACAGAATGAAACGTACACTTCATTATATTCGAATATACCTCTGATCAAATACGCTCGCGCATTTATACACATGGTATTCTGGTCGCTAATTCTCTATTTCTTATTGTTTACAAAACTCCATAATCCAAGTTTGAATGATTTTCAATGAAATATTGGACAGGTTTGAGAAAAACAATAATTAATTGGCAACATTGTAGTAAAATGTTTAGACTAACAATGACTTTATAAAGACGTTTTTTCCGCATAGAGATGCTATTTACAAACGAGCGACCAAGGCGAAGCGGACTTGTAAACACGCGCGTGCAAATCTAATTGTATAAAGCCTGCGAAAAGGTCACGTACGGACTGAATTCGCCTGAAGTAGGGGGATGGGGAGGGGGGGGATCACGCAAACAACCGTAAAGCGAGTTTTTCTTGTAACGAGTGCGTCGGTAAACGTGACGTCGACTGACGCAGGTATTTATAAAAATCAAATATTCGACGCGTTTGTTCTCATTGTTTACAGTTATATTTCGTCTTCATTAAAGTAATAGCTATGGGTATATCGCTCGTGCTTTCACTATGATTAGTACATGTTATTTACATGTGCACAGAGGTACATTCGTATTTACTGTCAACACCGAATGTGGTTAATTATATGTTTATATGTGCTATTCTAAAAGAGAGTTGGCTTATAGGGCGTTGTTATATTGGTCAGCATGGAGGAGCGTTAGCGTGAAATAAATGTAGAGCGCTTTTGAAAATTCAGATTAATTAACGAAAACACAATCAAATGTATTCGTTGTAGTATGAGATCTAAATACAAAATTCTTCATATTTTGAAAAATGTCATTAATTGGTCTGATGAAAAGACAAAGATGCTCGTTATAAAAATTAAAAAAAAAAGATACAGCGACATTTATGACGCCATATATTTAGCCACCGGGATTACAAGAAAAAACTTTCCTGGTACGCAGAATAAACACCAGGCAATTCGAGTGCGAGAACGTTGCTTTTTCGTGCGGTATAAAAAGAGGAAATGCAGAAGACACAAGGAAGACGTTCAATTGTACGAACATTATTTCTAATCGTAACTCCAACTTTGGCGCAAGAAATTCTATATAACTGTGAGTAATAATTTCACTGCGTATATACTGTTTTAAATTTGTCTTTAAAACAAATTAAAGTGGATTTCTATTGTTCGATTGCAATTTTTTGTAGACAATGCAGTCGAAAACCGTTCTATTGATGTTTGTCGTAGCGACTGTTCTTGCAATGTCGCAAATTGCTGCTAGCGTGCCTCAGCCGGTAATAAATTCTGTTATTCATAAAATTATGACAACTTTTATTCTAAAGTTTAATTCGAACTTCTTTGTTCAAACTTACAAATGTATATTAAACCATTTTCAGTGTTACCTGAATTCCCAATGTGCTTCAGGCTGTTGTTATCAGAATATATGCCAGGATGGTGAGCATAATTTATGATTTTTGAATATTAAATTAATTTTTTTTAACGGTTAAATGGGATTTTTCTAGATCCCGGTTATTGTCCATGCAGCACAAAAGTATGCCCCAGATGGACAGTTTGTACGTTGGATATAGTCAATTGCTTTGCGCCACCTTGTTACCCAATTGCTCAATGTCAATGGATCGGGTAAGTGGCAGTAATAGTGAAGGCTACCTGCATGTGTTTTTGGAGGCAGAATGACAATTCTATACAATTAAATTGATTGAATAAAAGTAAATGAAGATGTATTATGTATATGTCGATCTCTAATTCTTGTGTGAAAGTTTGTGGAACAGAATTTTCGTTTTAATGCGGATAAACAGTCAGTAAATTTTACTTAAAAAATGAATGTTTTCTGTGCACGAATGTTTTTATCGAATTTTTAAAATATTTTCCATGAAGCTACACATTCACCTACGGTGACTCAAATCTTTTTTTCGAATTACTTTATTCATCTATATTAATAAGATCGTATTAGTAAAAAATTACTGAAAGTGCCTACAGACGTCAAGTTATTTGTGCAAGTGAAATCACAAAATTATCACAATATTGGACGTACTGTTGAGCAAAAAAACTTTCCTTGCATGTACGAAGCAAACAGAAAACCGACATTGGTATTTTGCAGTTAAAATAATACAATTTGTTTTATCAATGTCAGTTTTCCGCATGATATAATTCTGCTATGCGTGGAAACTTAATCAAGGTTGATGCCGTCGACAAATATCTTTGTATTTTTTTTTAAGTTCGGTAGTATACAAAATACTAGAGTATGAACTTTTTTTTCAAATATTATTAAAATATCTGAGAAATTCAATCGGAATGCTAATAAAAATACGGAAAAGTAAAATTACGAATATGAACATCGACAAACTATAAATTATCAAAATGAAACTTGTTTCATACCAAATGTCGTCACGATATCAGCAATCTCGAGAGGAAACAGATAATTTCCGAGTAAAGCAATACAAATGCAAAGCAGATACAACGTAGAGGAGCGGGGGGGGGGGGGGGGGGGGGGCTAAAGCCCCCCCCCCCCATAAAGCTGTTGACGCGCGTGCAATGTAAGAAATAAAGTTGTCAGTTTCTCGGTGAATTTTCTAGCTGCGTGACTGCTCTAATTGGATGTTCTTCGAGTTAGAGAGTAAGTGTACTTGAGTAGACGCTGCATTTTTTAAATACTTTTAATTAAGCATGCAGTGATCATCACTAGCGTGATATAAACTTTGTAGAAATGTATTTTTTTTCTTTTTCAGAAAATGAGATCGACAATTTTTTCCGTGTGTTTCATTATTGTGATTGCCGTTATGATGAATCAAGCTAACGGGGATCCACAGTGTCAGCACGGCAATAAAGTAATGTTCTGCTGTGAAAGTTATAATTCAAACGTTCAACTTTTGTCGTCAAAATAAAATGTGATATCTCATTACAGTGCGATAACGATTCCGAATGCTGCACGGGCTGCTGTATCGACAATAAGTGTGCCGACAGTGAGTTTATTTATCAATCAATTTATTTAATCATTTCATCGATTGTGTTTTACCAAGGCAAGAATACGTAAGTGTGTACGTGGAAAGTATCAAATGAATTTTTACGAGCGTTCAGCGTCTTGTCAACCATGTTTTTCGGTAAGGTTAAGTAGGACTAGAAAAGTCGTATAAAAAAGAGAAAAGCATGGTAGCTAGTCCAGCGTTACTCTGAGAGCGAGTAGTTAGTGGCATTGAATGGCGAGCCTTAGCATTGCACGCAGACGCGACAGTGAAATTTTCAATGAACTTTCAATGTTTGATTGTTATTGCTTATTCTCCATTCGTCATAACCATTATCCATCCACAATACCAATTTGTTGTATGAATTTTTTACCAAAATCTATTGTAATCTATACTTTCAGATCCCAAATGGTGTCCATGTTCTGAATCCCAATCGCCGTGCGACAAGGAAACACAAGTGTGTGTACCGCACAAAGTTCAATGTGTAATGGCCCCTTGTTATCCACTTCACAACTGTCTTACGCGCGTTAAACTGTACCGAGATAAGTCCAAATACCAATAATTAATCGCAACAACAACAAAATTATGGTCGAATTTACTTGTACGCCAGATTACGCCAGATCTTAAAATGAAGGGAATTTGTAACATAAATAAAAAAAAATGGTCGAAAACTAATATTGATATCTATCCGATTCTATAGAAAAAATTAAGAAGAAAACCTCTTTACGACTTTTCCGTCAAACTCTATTTTACTAGTGTAAAATCT
>JAWWMK010002857.1:0-21646 GCA_035047105.1 Galeopsomyia nigrocyanea
ATATAACTATTAATTTATACGTATTCATCAGCTAAAACCACATACTTTCCCTAATCTCGTCAACTTTCATTCACGTAAATAACCGTTAATAAAAAAAATGAAAGAAACAGATAATCACAGTGTCAACAAAGCTGCTTAAATAATATCTCTCATCGCGCACGCCATCCTAAAAAAAAATAATAAAAAGAAATCTCATCAGAGAGTACACGACAATAAAATAAATGGGTTATCCCAATACCCACAATAACACCTGCCCTGCCTCTAAAAGAAGAAAAAAAACTAAGAAGAAGAAGAAAGAATAAAAATGCATTCAGCTTCGGCAAAACAAAAGCAGCACGCCAGTCTTTTCTACCGCGAGTTCACATAAGCGGATCTACCTGAGAACCTCTCTTCTTCTTCTTTTTTTTAGGAGAGGGGACAAAAGCTTGGTTTTTTGGCAGTAACAGCAGCAGCAGCACGCGTACACGAAAAACCTCCTTCTAGAAAAGCAACGCTTTTGTTCTTTGGCCCTCTCTCTTACTTCTTTTTTTTTCGGACCATTGTGAGTGAGAGAGAGAACCAGTTGAAGAGGGTGTGGGGACAAGTGTTTTATTAAGAGGTTTTCGAGTATGTTTTTATGCTTTTTTTTTTTTTACTTTCTGCTTCTCGACGAGTAAACGAGCTTGAAGAGTATATATCTATACAGTATATATAAAAGTATATATATGCAGGTGGGACGTATATTTAAATCGTTGAGAGTTCATAAAAAATCTGTAATCTGACAAGAAGCTCGCACCAACAAGTGGGTTTATATTGTCGTGTAAATGAAATTCATTACGCTAAGCACGCTATAACTTTTTTTTGTAATTAAATGGATAAAAAAGTCATTTATTCGTCGAATTTTACTTTCTTTCTTTACTTCCTAATCTTCATTTTTACAAATCCAACAATTCAATACAATCGCAAAAAAAAAAATAATAATAAACTCCAAAATCCAACGACATCGTAATTCAACAGTAGCGAAATGGTAAGGGGTGAACGGACTCGAAGAAGAAGTTACCAGTGGGCGTGTGTGGCACACATAAATTTTCGCGTAGGTCAGAGAAAGAGAGAGAGAGAGAGAGAGAGAGAGAGAGAGAGAGAGGCGTCGCGGCGCCAGATGACGCAGCGGAAATGTGCACTTTTGCCTTTTGCGGAGAGTTTTTAAAAGGTGTATCTGTACGTGCTTGCGCGCGCAGAATTCCGCTTGCGTGATCGGAATCGCAAAAAAAAAAAATTTTGATAGGCTGTTAACTCGTTCGATAAAATGACGTATATAATATAGATGGATCACCCTTTTCTTTATTTCGATACGCGAGTTACGCTTTTCAAGTCATAAATTTTTTTTTTTTTTGTAAAATCAAGTTTGTAAAATTTACGGCTCGATTAACCTACTACAATCCAAACAACATCCATAAATCGCGCGAGTCGAAACAATAACTTTCGCGTGGCGTAACGTTTTTGGCGCAAAGTTGCTGCTGCTATTGCCACCGCGCACACAGTATAAGCAATTAGACTGCACACTGCGCGCGAGGGAGGGAGTATATATACCGTCCTCCTTTTTCTTCATGCGGCGCGCACAAGAAGCGCGAGTAGTTTAATTGAATCGTCGTCGTCGTCGTCGTCGCCGTGTAAGCGGCGCGTCCAAATTTAATGGCGTAGAAAGAGGCACACACAAACAAACAAACAAACAAAAAACCATTGAAACTGCCGTGTCGCTTCTGGCTTCTGTTGCTAATGGAGATTGCGCGACTTGATTATTCTAATGGAATATTTCGTAGGAAAAAAAAAGTTTGTTCTCGCGTGAGCTTTCTGGTGTTTAGATAATAATTTTCGATTGTGGCAGTAAAGCGAGTATCTCAATAAAAAAAAATGTCGAAAATTGCGTTATCGGGAAAATCCCCATTGCAACGACAAAAAAGAAAAAAAAAAAGCTGGAATTAAATTGCACAGCTCTGAGGATCGTTTCACAGCCAATGAAAATTTTCGGGGCAGGGATACGGGGACAATAAAATTGTTGCCGCGCCATTTCGCCGCGCCAAAAAGAAACACGTATACACACGCTGTATATATATGTACGTGGAGTGCAGTGCCACTACGCTGGCCAAAAGCCTTTAATCGCTTTACGTCGCGTCGTACGTCGCAGCAGCAAAAGCTTTCGGGACGTAAGCAGTAGTAGTAGTAGTAGCGTGCGATCGGCATCTCTCTTGGCACAGAGAAAATTCGTCGTCGAGAGAGAGAGAGAGAGTGAGAGAGAGAGAGAGAGAGAGAGAGAGAGAGAGAGAGAGAGAGAGAGAGAGAGAGAGAAGAGTACACTCTTGCTGCTATTCCGGATATGCCACGAGGAAAATATAACTTTGCTCTACTTGAATTGTGTTTTTTTTTTCGTTGCTTTTACGATTTTTACGATCATTGTATTTTTTTAAAATTTATATTAATGAAAAAGTGTACTTATGGCCACATTTGTCGCAGCTTTCAGCATAATTTTTTATTCGCGAAAGTCTATAATAAAAGAAAGTAAAACCAAATAAAAAAATGTAGAGCACCAAAAGTTACGAAAAAAAAAATCTCTGCAAAATTCTGCTATAGTTGTTTTATTATTTTTCCTCTCTTTACACTGTATTTTTGAGGAAAAATATTCAACAATGGAAGTACCTTTACAACACTGCAACCGAGCATTCACGGAATACTATACCGATCATCATAAAAAGTTTATTGTAAACAAATGTTGTAGGTCGCAGCTGTCGATAAATTACTTTTTTTTGCCTACATCGAATACAGGACATTTATTACAACATGATATACTGTGCGCGAGAGATATTTACCACGCGTGCTATAAAACACAGTGGATAATTACTCAACGCTAAGCCTTCAATAAAAAAAATAAACACGAACAACGCACTGTTCATAATTATATCAATTAACCACTCCGACGTTAAAAAAGATAAACTACCCTATCCAGCAGCAGCAGAGATACACGCCAAAATTACAAATTCATGAAGAAAAAAAAAATTACGTGAAATATATTCGCGAACGGTAAATTGCATTTAAATTGTATTTTTCTAACCTGCATACACACACGAGATGAATTACTTCCCTGAGAGGAAGCTAAGAGTAAAAAAAAAAATTGGTAACCGGAATCCAAGTCTCTCTCCGCCGTGCGGCATATTCCGCGAGAGAGTAGCAAATTTGCATAAACGCATAACTCGGAGTAATTTATTTAGTCGCGGTTAAACACGCCCCCGCGTATCTAGCTGCTGCTGCTGCTCTGCGAGAAAGCCTTGAGGTGGCAGGAAGTCGGAATTGAATTTTTGTAAATGAGACGCGCTCTCTCTCCCTGCGATGGAACTTTATCAAGTTATTACTCTGGCTGATTTTTCGTAAAGTCGACCTGCATTGTTGAGATTTGTCGAGCGAATGAGAATGTAAAATAGCATTTTTTTGTAATATGAAAGATACGAATATTTGGAAGCCAATACATGTTTGAGGAATAAGATTTTTTTTTTTTGAGTTTAAAATAAAAACTTATGTAAACATTAAAAAAAATACACGTCTGTTATTTTGAGATGCGAACGGTTTATATTCGTCCAGATAAAATCGTAGTTTTTTTTCTTCGCAAATATTTGAATGAACTGGAAGTATTTTTATTTAATGTTTGCCGATCAAAAATATTTATTCGCGCTTACGATGTTCGACTTGATAAATAACGATAACAAAAAAAAAAATTTCTCGTGAAGATTTATCTGTATCGGATTACATTTTGTCGAGATTAAAACTTTATATTTTTTCACATTTACACGATTTCCCGCTCACCAATAATATCAATTTTTCCCCTCCTCTTCTCTCAAAAAATAGGATATTTTCCGTAGCAACGCGCGACAGCGGTTGGATAAACCCTTCTCAAATACTTTACAACTGTCCACGCGCGTTGCACACAACTCTTATCTCGCTCGACAAAATAAATTCAGCATCGACGACGACGACGACGATGTGTCCTAGCCAAACGAAAAACAGCAGAAAAAAAACACATTCTAGTCATCGATACGAATCAATGGCACACACACAGGCAGGTTTTATCACGAATCATGCATCTATATAATGCAAAAACATTTTTTTTTTTTTGTAAATTCACCGTCTAGATATTACGTTGAAATAGAAAAAAAAGTCTACTCCCATTTTCCCAGGCGAGCGGTATTTATGATAATCCACTTTGGCTGGCGCCCCGATTATCTCTCTCTCTCTCTCTCTCTCTCTCTCTCTCTCTCTCTCTCGATCTCTTTCTTCATTCCCACACTCGACGACGCGCGGAGATTTCCGCGGCTGCACATAGTCTCGCGATTTTTCGTCGTTGAGAGATGAGAGCTACGTGGAATTACGAGTGCTTCTGAGCTCGATTACTTGATATGACTCTTTTTTTTTCTTTTCACGCAGTCGAGGGAAAATGCGGTATATATTTGAGAGCGGAGTTTGATATGCTTGGGTATGCGCTTGGAATGTTAGTTGCAGTGTTCGGTTAGTTATAACATGCCAAAATAGTATATAACGATACTAGCGTCGTAAGTGACCACTTAAATGGCATGGCGAATTAACGCCCGAGCATAGCGAGGGTGGTTAACGCCGTGCCGTCGAGTGTCACTTATGGCACGTGTATCATTTACAATTTTATCGCGTCGCCCTTAAGTCCGCACTTACGGCTCGTCTTTCCGTGACTTAGAAGAAGTTCAAAACGGCACAGTGAGGTTATGGCCCGAGCGCCAGCGAGTGCTATAAGCACGGTGCCGTTATGAACTACTTATTTCACTGAAAGGCGTTGCATAAGTGCGGGCTATGAATAACCCAAGCCTTCCAAAAAATTTTTTCAAATCATATATAATTCTGATCACCACATCTCCGAAACATTATCTCAATCATTCTTTCCTCACATCACAAAAAAAAATATATAAAAAAACAAAGATCTCAAAAGAAAGGATATCCCAGAGATCAAGTCAACCAAGTGTAATAAGTGGGTCATCCGATGTTTGCTCACTTCACGGACAGCAGCATGAGCAGCATCAGAAAAGCTTATATACGGAACGGCGAATCGTCGGCCGTGTCGTTGAATAGAGCTTTACAGAGGATTCGCCTAAAATGCTCTCTCTCTCTCCGAACTGCACGCTGCGGAGAGCAAATCTTGAGCGGATTATCTATAGACTTGCCGTTGAGGCGGGATGACAGTTAATAATAAAACCATTTTGCGATTATACAATCGTATTATTATATGTTTCTCGCGTGGTGGAAAAAAAAAATTTTTTTTTACTTTGTTTACGCGATGTTCGAGGGGAATGTGAAACAAGAGACAAATAATCACCCCTTCGTATCGTGTTACTACCCCAAGGATAGACGCTTAGCTAAATGCCGGTCGATTAAGGGAATTCCGGTTGTTGTTTCTTTTTTTCTTTTTGCTGTCGTTAAGAGCTTTTATAATTCAATGGCAAACACGCAAGTTCCGATTCCTCTATTCGAAGTACGATTATACGGGGTGACGAATTGTAAAAACAAAACATATATAAACGGTGATAGAGGCATTGAACGCAAAAGAGGTCAAGGGTGGTAATGTTATGAAAGACTACGTTTGGGCGGGTGGCGCGCACATGAGGGGGAGAGAGAAAAGGTCGTTGCACGTGAGCAGCTTTGAGGTCGATATCGCTAGCTCGCGAGCGACGAAGGTGAGAATATTAGTTTTAAATTCAAATTGGTCAACCTTATTTTTTTCCCCCCGTAGATAAACCATAATTTCCCGTCAACCATCGCGTAGACATCTTCATAGCTCGTCCTCTTCGAAAAAAGAAAAAAAAGAAGAGAGCGTAAAAACGAAGACATCGCAAAAGAGCGACAGGCAAACGAGGTTCGCGTGAGCGAGAGACAAGCGGGTGGCCGTTGATCAAGGAGAGGGGGGCGAAAAAAAAAGCTCACACGTCCCCCGTAGGCGGCTTCGTCTTGTAATTGACGACGCGACGCGTTATTTGACGTTTATAGTCGTCGTCTGCCTTTTTTTTCTCTCTCTCTCTCTTTCTCTTCTCTTTGCCCACGTGCTGAGTTTTTGTTTTGTCTTCTCGTTGGAAATGTAATATTCTCTCGGGTTTGTTGCGTGATTGATGAGGTGATTTTCAACCGAGTTGTGCTGAAAAGATAACGATTCGATTTCGAGGATTTATTGGGCAGCATGATTTTTTTTTCGTCGTTTTGTTAAGATTGATAGTTAAATTATCAGAGTCTTTTGCATTTAATTGATCTCGAGGAATTAAACTCGTCGCAAATCAATGCCGAAAGCAGCTGCTCCTCGAACAAGATAATCTAGTTTGCAAAAAATAAGCATCACCATAATTGCAGTATGCCCAACCGCATCGCCAAAAAAAAAAAAAAAAAAAAAAAAAGAACGTCGCTAATTCCACGAACCCCAACGACAAATCTTCCAAGTGCAAACTAACAAGCTCATTAACCTCGGCCAACGAACAAACGAAATAAAAAAAAAAAGAAGAAGGAGAAAAACTCTCCCTCGCGCGCACGCGACAATACATTGGCATTCGATACACGTGTGCTTGCCGCGATGCGATATACAACACGAAAAATTAAGCCATACGTAAAACTCGATGTACGTCGCGAGACCTGAAAAGGTAGTACCGTCTGCGCCGCTTCGTAGCCATTTATAGCACGCGAGCGAGTGTATACAGCGAACAAGAAAAAAAAGAAAGAAGTATTTTCCACAGGTTTATTTCCAGAGTGTGCAGCCTTGACCTTGAGACTACTAGGGGTGATAGTATACAACGATGACCATCGGTTATTAGGTCTCTTTTTCTCTCATTCTTGTTGTCCTTCGTTCGTGTGCGGAGACGAGATTAATTTTCTGTCTCTCTCTCTTGGAAGCCACGTGCACTCTCGCGTTTATTGCGCTTTATTTCTTTTTTGTTTGTTTGTTTGTTGCAGGAGAAAACACGTAGAGTTTTTATTGGAAAATTTGCATCTGTGAGAACAGATACTTTCTTCAGAGGATCTTTATTAGTGCTACGATTGTTAAAGACATAATTTTCTTCAAGTAATACACATTTTAACAGTACACATCCTCGCTCAGCTTGCTTATCTAAAACCAAATTTCATAAATTCAACGTGTCGTCGTCGGTCGTCGCGACAAAAAAGGCGGAAGAAAACGGTCGCGTGTAGTCTGATTTATCATGTTGAAGGTATATTACACGAAGCATGATAGCCTTTTAAAACTCGTTTCGCATGTTATACAGTACAAGCTCGTATAATACAAAAGGGTTTCTCTCTCTCTTGACAATGAGGTCGACGACGACGACGACGACAATCGCATAATGTTCTCCGATAAGCGTCGCGTCGTCGCCACTTTTACACACTGCAGTTACTGTTTTGCGTTTTAATTTGCGAAACGCACAATTAAATCGCGCGCAAAAATTTTCATAAAATCATTCTCCCACAGAAAATAAATCAAACGAGCGTGTGCAGTGTGTCTGCCGATATATAAAGTGCTGCGCAAGTTGCGATGACGACGACGACGACGACGATGCCCTGCGCGAGATTCCAAGGACGCAGACGATAAATTCTCTGTACATTCAATTAATCTTCTCTCTCGGTATACGCACTACATGTGGCGATTTATCTTTTTTTTTTTTTTTTGGTTCGTTGATTATCGACGCTTAATTTAACCGCACGAGAGGAATGCCCCGTTGATAGTTAATTTCGCTTGGTTTAATCGGAGTGAAAAAAAAAAATTTGTGGATGACAACTTTTGCTTTTGTTCGTTGTTTGGGGAAAAAACTTTTGTAAAGTGAGAGAGATCGAGAGTTTATTACCGCGTTGCAGTTTTGATAGTCCAATAAAATTTATCCACCGAAACTGCTCGCGCTGTAAAAGGATTTTTTTTCTCTCTCTCGGAAATTTATGACGACAGTCTTATACCACTTAATTATCTGTCGGTCATATAAGACGCGTGCAATGTGTAATACCGTCACCGTGTAAAGTCACACCAAACAACTCTTTACTCTCTCGGTCGTTGAAAATTTTAACAATCGAAGTATATGTAGTTAAACCTCGTGAAATCACGACAGTTGATTAAATAGGTGGATCTCACTTGTATCGGTACGAAGAGCGTTGACTGACTCACCTGTAACAGAGAAGAAAAATTCAAACGTTAAAATCGAATCTTTAATGCATAGGACGAGAGAGAGAGAGAGAGAAGAAAAAAGCTCTCTCGGATCTTTTTACCAGTTTATGTCTTTCACGGCCAAGTTTTCAGCGCTCGCTCGTTTTGAAAGTCAAAACCGCAACGAGTAGGATTCCCGCGATTTGACGTTTAAATGTAAAATTATGCAAAATCCCGTCGAGGCTTCGATGATTAGTTTGAGTGAAAGCTTTTACTTTTTTTTGTCGTCTTTCAAAACTCTGCTGAAATGATTTTTTGTATACGATAACGCTCGAAACAATCGTATAAATAAAACAGCCATTGCTTTCATGCGAAATGCAGTCAGTGCGGATTAACGGGTTTATGTGCCACTCTCGATGCACAATTCAACGCGTATAGTGTTGACTTTCGATAATAGCATTCCGATGATATTTTTTTTTCCAACGAGTGATTTTCAAAAGCATCGTTGATTCAATAAACTGAAGATTGCGCGCTACTGTCGATACATCACGAGATTTAAAAAAAAAAAAAAAGGGAAGACATGTGTGAAGCCGTTCGAATAGGTGATCAAGCGCGTCTGATGTCGCTCGTCGCCGAGAGAGCGTGTGTCCATTGAATAAAAGCTCGCCCGTGAAAAATAAAATTTATCGAGGTATAGGAAAATATCGCATATTTCAATTTCAACGCTGTACGACTATAAATTCCAATCAAGACGATTTTCCTCTCTTTTCTTTTTATAGTCTTGTATAAAGCTAGTTTTGAAGAATTTTTTTTGCTATTTTCGCGTATAGCAATTAACGTTGCTGCAGCGATTGAGCTACGTACCACCGTCGCGTCGTGCAGTTTACAGGCGGGGCGCGTACGACTTTTTTTTTATCCGACATACCCTTCGCGAGTTTTCACCCAACCGTTTTTTTTTTTAAAGCCGTAGTCGTTAAGCGAGACTTTTGCCTTTTTTTATGCTCGACGTGTGGCGTTTGTTGCAAAAGTTTTTTTTTTATTTTTGTCTTTTCGGGAATTTTGTGTGTGTAGGAGTTTTCGATTTATTTGGTGTTGTATAAAGATGTGATGTTAGTAACTCATACATAACATAAAATTACAATTCATACATTACTAGAAAATACATAGCTTACAACAAATTTCTTTTATGTGAACAGATTTACTATATACAGATAAAAGAGCTTAAATTATTTTACTTATACACTTTATATTGTTTATTCGGTCGAGTATTAGACTTATAAGTGGAACCATCTAGCGAGTAAAAGATTGCACTATGTTCGACATTTCACCGCATAATCGAAATAGCGTACTAGTGATAAATAATATGCGCACGCTAGAAATTTGCATTTAATTGTCAAATATTAATGAACCTACATTAACCATTTATACTCATTTATTTTACACATCACATAACATTACAATATCCAATACCCAATTGGATTTTGTGAATTATTTTATTGAACCGTAATTCTTAAAGTCTTTGTACAATGTATTAATATAAACTCAACGGTACAAATCTACCAATAACTTATACTATCATAAGTTGCCATCTAGATGGTTAACGTGAAATGTATTACATTTTTGTACATAATGAGAGTTATCACAGTGAAGTAAAACATTTTCAACATATCTTATCAACCTTCAAATGTGAAAAAAAATCTTCATAAATTTTTTTCTTAATCTTCATAAAGTCTAGCACCTACCATAAATTCCAAATTTTACTAAAGTCGTCTAATAACAGCATTTCACTCGTTAATCTCATTTGAAAAAAAAATCGTCAACGTTTCTCTCTCTCTCTCTCTCCCTCTCGCCTTTTACGCTTCCTTTGAAAATTTTCACGCGCTCGAGTTTTACGATTCCCACGTTACTCGCTCTTTTCTCTCTCGCTAGCTTTCAATTTAGCGTAGGGGGGTAGAGGGGGGAGGGCGGCAAATGAGGCTGCTGCTGCTTGCTACTGCAGCTGACGGCCCACGTAAAGGAATATTGATTGGCGAAAATGAAGGAAGAGCTCTCTCTCTTTCTCTCTCACTCTCGCACACAGGAAAGAGAGATTATAACGGCTAATAAACCGGAAAATTTCTAGTTTAAACTCGGGTTTTAAACCCGATTAAGAGTGTAGAGTGTAGAGTGTTTTATTATTAAGGAAGCAAACAACGCAGCAATTTTACAGTTTGAGCAAATAAGATTTTGCTCTTTGAACGAAATACGGGCTTGATTAAAATACGTGAATATCAAGAGTTTATTTTCATCGTCCAAATAAACATTTCCTGATTTGAACACACAAAAAAAAAAGAAGAGAAAACTCGTATATCCACTTGTCACATCCAAACGAAAAACGTCACCCTCTTTCCATCGAGCAAATCAAGAAATTACCGGGTGGTATTATTCCAGATTACTCGATAAAAGTCATGTATCCGTCCGCGTCGTCGCTCGAATGCAATGAGAAGAAGAATATAGGACTTGTTGCGATAGGAAGGCGAAGAAGAAGAAGAAGGAGAAGAGGGAGACGAGGAGGGACAAATTGCATTTGCCCGCGCGCTTTTACGATCCACAAGATTCGTGATCCCACTGTCAATTTGTCCAACGACGAGGGCGTGAAAGAGAGAGGGAGAGAGAGAGAGAGAGAGATAGACACTTGCCATGCTTTTAAGCGTCTTGTCCTTTTTTTTTCTCCTCTCTCCCTAACTTCTTTTATGTAGGACAACGCCAGATTGAGCTACGAAGGATTTTCTTTCTTTTTTTTTTCTCTCGAATGGGTGTGGGTAAATTATTCGGAAGATTGCTGAATCGCTCGATATCATGTGCTGAAAATAGACGTTTTATATCGAGTGCATCTATAACGATAAAACCATTTCTCGACACTCTCGCGTTCGAATAAAAAACGAAAAGTCGCATTAAAAACAATGTCACTGGAAACCTTTGAGCATCCATTATTCATTTCCATCGCCATCAGCATCGATAAAAGAGCGCCACCGCGCACAGCCAAAAAGAGAAAGAAGGGCACATCTCTCGCGTGGAAAAAAAAATTGGAACTCATCTCCTCATTTCCACATTTCCCGCGTAAAAAAAAAGCCAAACGAGAGATAAGAGAGAACTGCCTCTAGCATTTCTTCGCGCGAACAAAAGAGATTGAGAGCGAATATCTCGCACTCATTGGCGATGCGCGTGGAACTGCTTATATAGCTCCAGTAGCAGCGCGTCAGTGTGCTATATACTATCTGGTCTGATCGTAAAAAAAGGGCTGCACATCGATTCTCGCGGCGAATTAATTCCAACTCTAACGCCCGAAAACAAAAGACTTTCCTTTCTACTTCTTCTTCTTCTTTTTTTTTAACTTTCATTTGGAGATCGAAAAAGTTCGTCGCCGATAATGAGAGAGAGAGAGATGGAGAAAGAAAGAGCGAGAGAGGTAATAATTGGAGATTCCCGATGATCGAGGGATAATGAAAATAAAGGAAAAGGGTGTGTCATTGATATCCTTTTGTCCAGTTGTCAGTTTTATACTGATTTTAATTGGATTTCTATCAGCTGACACTTTAAACTTGATGAACTTTTTTTTTTCATTTCGTACATTGATCTATTGAAATTGTAATTGTTGTCGATTCAGCTTGACTGTTGGGTTTTCGCGTTTTCGAAAGGGCACCGCGTTCAAGTCAGCCATCTTGAATTTCGAAATCCTGGCGATGTAATGCCGATGCACCGTAGCAGACATTTCTCTACCAACAAGTGCTTTCATTAAAACTTATCTTTGCCTAAATTTATGTATATGTCTAATTAAAAATCAAACGAAAGACGATCAATACCCCAAAATGACTTTTTATCAAATTGACATTCCCACCAAACTTTACTTCTCATAAAAAATTCATCACTAGAAAAAAAACCCTTGACAACTCTTTAATCATCACATCCAATCCTCCCCCCTAAAAAAATGCATCATCCCAATCCAACCCCCATAAACTCAGCATCCATCAAACCTCAAAAACTGCCTCCCCCAAAAGAAAAAAAAAAGAAACAAACATAAGCAAGCTTACACACTAAGAATTAATAGCCGAGCGAAAAAGATAGATTCATCTCGTAAGCGCCGCCGGGATAGAGAGAGAAATGAATGGCGGAAAAGCCGGGTCGCGCGAGAGACGTGTTACGCTACTATACACACGTATACTACGAGGGCGCCAGGGCAACGCCCCTGCGGCACGGCACGGCGGCGGCGGCCGTGGCGTAGCCCCTCAGCTGACTCTCTCTCTCTCTCTCTCGCGCGCGCGCGACCGCGTGGTTTTGTAATCGCGCGAATCTTCGATTACTTCAACCCAACCTTATTTTTCTCTGTACGATTTCCACGAGATATCGAAAGAAAAGTATAAAATTCACGACGACAAAGGGACGGTGGTAAAAAGAAAGATAATAAAACGAAAGAAAAAGCAAAAAAAAAATGTCGTTGAAGTTACACAGCGTTGTAAAGGCATGTGGCCGCGTAGTGGAGGTAATGCGCAAGCGCGAACCGGCGGCGGGAGCAGCAGCAGCCGAGGGATCGATCGATGTAACTGCAGCTGTCTGGGACTGCAGCAAAGCGAAAACTTCCCCCGGCCATGCCAAAACCTCTCCCTTCTACCCCTCTCTAGCTCCCAAGCCAAAGCCAGCCGATCGTTACAACGAGCTTCGCGAAGTTCCGCGCCGCGCGCCGGTTGCCTGGGATTTTATATCAAATGGATGTTTTTTTTTTGGTTGAAGTTTTGCTTTTGTTCTTTTTGAAGCTTTGGAATTTAGAAGGGGTTTTTTTTATTGGGCTATATCGATTTATTTTTTGATTATTGATCGATGAAGTTTTTTATTTTTTTATTTCGAAAGCTATGTTTGATTTTAATAATGAGAAAAAAATTTGATGTTTCAGCTATGAAAAATTTTCCAAACCACGCATTATTTAGAAAAAAATGTAATTTAACAATAAAAAAAAATCGCGAATTTATTTTACATTCGCGTAAGGAGAGAGTGAAGGGAGTGGCTTTTGCATATTGATCGCATTCGAGTTTACAAGGGATGAGCATCCTACGTACATACAATTCGCGATGTAAGCGAAGTTATATAAGACTTTAGAAAAACACATGTCTGACGCGCGTTGACCTGTTCTACTGAATTTTTTTTTTCTTCTATCCTCGCGAAAGTACCCACGCGGGCAATTTTTCAAGGAATCTCGCTCGCGCATTATTCAATGAAAAAATGTCATCGATATGTTTCACCTTGTGATATTGTAGTATGGATAAATATATATGTATAGGACGTGTGTGCGACGTGGAAAAAAAAAATAGAATTTTCATTTGATCGTCGAAACCGATTTTTCTCGGGAACACTTAATTATTGTTCAATTGAAAGCTCGCAAGAACAGCCTGTAATCACGGCGCAAACATTTGTTCCAAAGCATACGTAAACGTGCAAAATTGGCCGGGTTCAAAAGAGCTTGCGAGAGTAGCAGCAACCACGCCCAGAGTTTAGAAGTCGTCGTCGTCGTCGTCGTCGTCGTCTCGACAGGAGAGACAGACAGACAGACGGACGGAGAAAGATGGAAATATAAAGGTGGGCGGGTATAGAAAGTTTTGCGACTTGCCAAAGCTTTCGAGTGTATTGGGAGAGAGAGAGAGAGAGAGAGAGAGAGAGAGAGAGAGAGAGAGGGCGAAATTACATAGGCCAGTACCGCCCGAATAGATCAAGCCAAGTTTGTCGTCGTCGTCGACGACGATGACGACGACCCGACGCTCTCCCCAATGCCAATAGATATATATACATCGTTGCACGTTTCAAAACTTTCTACCGATAGACATATATATGTATATTTCCGTTCCATTGAGCTTGCGAGCGGAGCTATATGATTTTTCCAACGAATACGTTCGCGTGCACTGCTGCTGCAAGCTCACTTCTTTATTTTTTTTCGTCGGATCGTAGTTGCTTGATTGACAGTATTTATGTGTTATTGGCGAGTTCTTTTCGTATAGATTTCTTCTAAAAATGGATTTCAAAAAGGAATAGAATTTAAAAACTTCATACAGATTTTCGATTATACTTTACTTATGATATTTTTTTTCTATTAAAGTTCAAACGTTCAAATCGAATTATCGTTTTCCAAACTATCCATCAACTGGTCTATATGCAAAATCCTCCATTTAACTCAAAATAAAAATACTCATTCAAGCTTCAAAACACCTCATTTCATTCATCGTAACCTCAAAAACTACCAATCGAGCGTTAATAATTAATAATTCGCGAATCAAGCGAAGAGAAAATGTCGAAAGGTCACGAGAGTCGCGTTGACCCGAGCTGCTGCTGCTGCAGTAGCCGGCCGGGGATCGACCGTATACGCTATAGAGAGAAAGAGAGAGAGAGAGGGCGGTGCTCTCTATACACTTTGCCCCGGCTGCACCGGCAGCGGGCGAGGTGACGTCACGTGTCAGCTGCTGCTGCTGCAGCCGGATGCTCCAATTTCGCGAATGCGCTTATATACCTCCGGGCTTATCATTCATGAACGGCTTTTGCGATTTTCAGCTTGCGCGCGTTTTCAGTGTACGTTTATCATCTATAATTTGATTTTATTCGTCGTGTATTTTGATGTGTTTGAGTATTGGGATTGAGTGTTGAGTGATTGTGATAAATAAACATTTAGACTCAAGACATTTTGTACCCAACCTGTTTTATGATTGAAGTATATATCTAAAAAAAATATTGACTTACTAATAATACTTTAGGCTATTTATTCAATAAAAACACATTTTTATTAGACATTGTTGGACGAAATTACGTAAAGCCACCTATCGTCAATTCCAATCAACTCGACAATCACTCTCAATTCGATAAATAAAGAAAAGTAGACAGCAAAATTTAAAACCGAATTATTCACGTCCCGTCAAGAACCATTCGAAAAGTAATTTTCCCCGTTTACGCAATACACAACTACCTTTCGCCACGTAAATTCTCCCTCCCAAGAAAAAAAAATTGGTGAAAATTATGATGCCTCGATGCAAAAATGTTCGCGCCTACGCTGATTTCTCGGCGCGGAAGTAGCGCAGACGAGCGAACGAGAGAGAGCGCCTCGTCATTGTCTATGAATGTTCTATGTGGCGGCGTGGTTACTGACTCTCTTCCGCCTGGGCGTTGTGCATTCACCGGATACGGCAAAACGCTACAACACACATAAACACACGCACGTGGGTTGTCGTTTGCAAATGTATTATAAGATACGGATAAAAGCCGATTCTCTCTCTTTCGAACGTGGGCGTCTTTGCACGCAAGGTTAGAGAGTCGTTACTTTGGCAATGAAAAAAAATTAAGATAACTGGTTAAGTTTTTTTTTTTTTGTTTTTATCGATACATTGTTTCAGCTCGAGAAAGGTATAGATTGAATCTTCTCGTCCCACGCGCGCGCGTGCAACGAAAATTCGCAGATGACAATTTTATATACACGGATATATTCAATTTTTTATAATTCACTGACTTTTTTCGATGATTTTGTTCGAGCTTTTTAACGCGATTATATTCACTCGTTCAATAACGCTTGGATTAACAATTCATTTTTACAATCACTCGGACATTTCTATCCACAGAATAAAAAGAAGAAAATATAAGCGTCAAAATCAATTTGCATCATCCACGTGAAAATCAGATCAAAAAATCGTTCTCGTATATCTGCTGACTTGTCAAGTGCCCGCGTGTCAGCGGCTATGCGCGCGTTCCCATCACCATCATCATCATCATCATCAGCCGTCACGATGATGATGATGATGATGATGATCGTTGTCGTGGTCGTCGGCAACTGGCGGATAATTGGCTTAAAGCGGTAAATCGGCGCGACGACGTCGCCGCCAAGCCAAGATCAGTCAATGCGTGACTGGCACGAGAAAGAACGCAACGGCAGCGCTCGTGATTATCGATCGTTTATACATATGTGTGTGTGTGTGTACGATAGGGTTTGCTAATTGATAAAGCGATTCGATCACTTGTGTCTCTAGTGTTTATATTACTAGATTAGATTGGATTATATGTTTGTTGTGTGTGTGTGTGTTTTCGTGGGGTCAGTATCCATTATATACGATGAGCTTATACTTTCGAAGAGAAATTCGTTATTATCGTTTTTTTTATAATAAGAAATTTTTTTTTCATTTCGCGTGAAACAGCTCAATTAAAATCTATAATAACACTTCTCCCGACTAAAGAGAGCTGCAACCATATAGCGAAGATTCCATTACGATCCCGACAACGACGACGACGGCGATCTGCTGCACGAAATCTCGCCCAACACGAAGTGGCAATAAAATCTCGATATATATACATACTCCGGTCATTTTTCAGCAAGTCATAACATTACGAGAGGTTAATTAAGTCCGCCAGGAAGGCGGGGTCAGGATGCCGTTGAAATTCAACGGTGGAGCTCTTAATAAAAAAAAAAGACAGGGAGGGAGGGAGAGAAAAGAAACGGAGGAAAAGAAAAAGCACAATCGCCGAACGCTCAACGAGGCGATAAAGAGAAACGAGCGGGAAAAGCGTTATGGCTGCGCGTTTCTTTTTTTTGCTCTTCTGGAGCTTGCGAGCTTCCGAATGGAGTGCCAGCGATTGTGTACAGCTTTGCGAATCTTAGATTGAATTTTTCTTATTTTTTTTTTGTTCTTTGTTTCTGCTTCTGTCGATGATGTGATTCGTTGTATTGAATTAAGTATAGGATTTTTAAGTTTTGTTCGATTTGCTGGTATTTTTCTTACTTACGTACGAAACACTTGTCGTACACTTTCAACTCACCTGTAACAAAAAAAAAAGAAAAATTTTATTTTAACGAGTATTAAATAAAATAATAATAATTACCAAAAAGTATCATACAGCAAAACATCAGACAGCACGACGCTGATCGTTCGGTAATAGGAGTATAAAGTTAGCTGCTATGAAAACAGAGAAGAAGCAACAAAGAAGCGAAATGCGCCGCTATAAAATTTAACTGGAGCTTCTCTCTCCCAGAGATCGCTATCTCGTTCCAATTCTTCGCGCGCGAGAAGCCGAGAGAAGCAAATATTAAGTCGTGCAGACGTAGGAGGGAGAGAGAAAGGAATCGTTATTTTCGCATCTGGCTCGTTAGAGCTTTTTTTTTCCTCTCTCTCTTCTCCCTCGCGAAAAGCTAATTTTGCCTTTCCTTATAACGCCTTTTTTTTTCCTCTCCTTTTCTCTCTTACTAGGTGCTTTTTTTGTTCCCGAAATGTGCGGGCGAGGAAGGCTTGTTAACGAGCCGGTGAATTAACTTTTGAATTAGCTTTCGCTATTTATCGGAGCAGAGAGGTTGCAGCTGTATATACTCGAAAAGTAGTTTAAGTTTATCCGAGATTTTTCTTTTTTTTTTCAACGAAAGTCAAGCTTTGAAAGAAAAAAAAAAAGAATGAAAGAAGATTTCACAATCCGCACTCGTGACGATGAAATATCCAATGATAACTCAACAATTATTAAGCGCGAGAAAAGCCGAGAGTAACGACGACGACGGCTTCGAACAGAAGTAGCATTCCCCGTCATTTATCACGCGAAAGCTTATAAACGTGCTGCGCGCACAGCAGCTATAATCAAATTCAATGGAAAATCAGTTGTATATCTCTCGCGAGCATCTTATACCTCCCCTTCGTTATAAACAACAATCTGCAAGCGATACATCTCTCTTTTACCTAATCCACGCGTTTCGAAAAAATTACCTCGACGATCAATCTCTTCATAGCGCACGTATAGGCTTCTCTTTTGCGCGCGATGTCTCCATTCTCCGCGTATCTACCCACGCACATACACAACTTCCTCGTGTGGGGAGAGGGAGAAGATAGTTACATGATTGGATTTATCGATACAATCGATTGTTCGTTTCTCAAAAAAATAATAATACAAGCTACGAACGTGTATAACGGATCTGTTAGAAACTTGACAATTGATCATTGCTTGCGTCTCGTATATAGAGGAAGAAGAAGAAAAAAAAAAATGAGAACGCGCGATGCATTAGCAAGGATTTATGTGTTCCCGTGTTTAAAGTAATGTTGATTGGATTCTCTCGACAAGCCATGCAAGCACCACTATATACTAAATACAATTCGCTGCGCTGCGCTGGGTTATTAATTGTTAGAGACTTAAGGCTACTTATTTCACTAGAAAAAAAAGAAACAGAAGTATTCACACACGCGAATGGTTGGTTGGTGAATAATGCGAGCGCTTAAAGCGAAACACATCGTCGTGGAGCGAGAGAGAGAGATGCCATCCGATTAGAGCTTGAACCATTCGTTTTTTTTTTCGAAGAGTTGTATTTCTTTTGTTGCGAATTGTATGTTCCCCCCATGATGACGATTGGAGTTGATGATAAGGTAATTAAATTTTTATGCGTTTTTGATGCAATTGGAGTTAATAGAGTTTGACATATCTTCGTTTTATAGGGAGTTGCACTTTTTTTTTCATTAGGCTTATCAAATTCAAAAGTACAATAATTTTTCAATCAAACCAGATACGTAAGGACAAATCTTTTAATAATTGACTATACGGTGGTCATATACGTTTTCATTTCAATCAGCAATTTGTTCAATTGTAATCGTAAAAAATATTTGAAAACTTTCAAGCCCATTTCGAAATGACTTATCGTCTCAGCAAAGTATCCACAATGAGAAAGAAAAATGAAAAAAAAAAAAAAAAAAAAACATTCTATACGAAAAGCACTACCAACCGTGAAAAAAAAACACACACAGCAGAAACTGCTTGAACACTCGACAGCACAAAGCCATTTCATATTTTCTTTCCGAGTGCACTACTCTCGTCTCGAGAAAAAGAAATAGAACGAGCGTATATAAAACCCTTTTGCCCACACACACTCATTCACTCACTCACTCACTCTGAAAAAAAAAGAAGAAGTGAATCAATCAGGTAAGAAGTCTTCTACTAGCTAATTTCTTCGGATAATCTTTCCCTTTTTTTTCTGTCCACCGCGCCAACTTCACTGGATCACGATGTCTTGCGAGCATTTCAAATGGATATCTGTCTGTCCGTTTGTCTGGTCGGTTGGCATGGAACAACTCCTCAGGGACGCGTCCTCTTCCTTTCTTTTCCAGCGCACTGATCTCGCTCTAATTTAATTTATAATACGCCATTAGGAATTTCGACGCGACTACCTATAAAAATCGTTTCGATTGGCTTCGAACAGATGCGAGAAATTAATTAATATATTTTATTTTTCGCACGTAAAAATTATTCTTCAAACACATAGCCTCGTTCACCTTCGAAAAAAAAAGTCCACACCATTCACGATCGTTCCCATTCATGTTTTCACTTCGACTTCTCGACCGCGCGTGTAAAACAGAGATCTCAAAGCCAATTCTAATACGAACGGACGCCTCGGGGGGAGAAGTCTTAATATCCGCAAGAAAGAAAACTCGCCTGCGTGTGTGTGTGCACGCGCCTGTCAATTAATGGCTTCTAACGAGCAATGATATATAATACCCAGGTGATTTTTCTTCTTTTTTTTTTTGTTTATTTACCTGCTGTGTGGCTTTCTCGTTATACGTATTGCACCAATTAACCGATCACCCGCGCGCTCTTATAGTTGGAAGAAACGTACTTTACGACAAAATCACGAATGGAGAAAGTTCAGAAGAGATTTAATAGAATTGTCGGGGTAATTAATTGATAATAGATAAATCGATGTTTACAGAAGGAAAAAAAAACATTCCTCGATAATATATAATCAGCGAAGAAAAGGCACATCAGTCGAATTCCAAAGTCGTCGTCTGGTTATCGGCAGCTCTCTTTCCGATAAAGGAGGGGAAGAAAGCCCAAAAATTGCATTTACTCTGCCAGTCGTGGACTTATACTCCCTCCCCCACCCTAAACCAAGGAAGATTTTCCTCTCTCTCTCTCTCTCTCTCACTGAGAAAGCAAGTGGAATTCGTGGCATTTGTCGTCGTCGTCGTCGTCGTCGTCAGAGTCGATTACGTCGAAGACCCTTTTCAAGCATTCTTTTCGATCTCTTTTTTACTATCTCCTACAAACGCGATTTAATGAATTGTCGGGGGATACTATTCTTAGTAGTAGTAGACTTTCCTCGATAAGAAGTGTGGTATAATAATATCGTGGCTACGAGTTTTTTTTTTTTTTTTTTTTTTATAAAGCGTTCGATAAGCGCGGAATACGTATATCTTTCTCTCTTGAAATTGAATAATAAACGAGCTTTACAATTCTCGCGTTAAAATAAAATGATACGAATACGCATGAAATTCGCGCGTTGTATACCGCAACGTTCGCGTTGAATATTCACGAGAATATGTATACATGTGGTACTTCGCGAACGAACAAGAAAAAGTGTCAGTAGTTATATATACATATCTAGGACGCGTGCAATATATATTTACAATGCACGGAATTGACGTATACGTATACAAACAGGAAGGATACATAGCAACCAGTATATACAGTTAGGGATTTTCAAGGGTATCAAATCGGCATTCCTGCAAAAAAAAAAAAGAAGACTAGGCGTCGTGTCTTCGTTTAGCCGCCATCGTCGCCACGCCCAACATTGTTGCACGACATCTCTCGCGCGCGCGTTATTACCAAGCTGCTCTCTCTCTCCCTCGTAAAATACGTCCGAGGCAGCAGCAGCAAGTAAGAAACTTGCACACTGAGAAATCAGTGGGAGGGACGCGATAATGGAAAGCGACCGACCAGTTCTATATACTCGCGAGTGAGCGAGATATACACACGATGTGCATATAGCGGCTTGTATATATACTGCAAAAGAGAGGCAGATGGACAAATAGAGAGATATTAAAGGCGAAGCGAGGGTGTGCGAGAGAGAGAGTTTACGACTTTAGCTTCTGAGATTTGTTTCCTGTGCTGTGGATGTTTTTTTTTTTTAGCTTTTGATACGAGCCGGTTTTTCATTTTGAACTGGATGTTTAGTCAACTTTGATGAGTTGCTTGAACGATTGGACATTTTTTCTGCTTTTCAATTTTTGTATTATCGAATCATCCCAAGTTATATTCTTAATAAATCGTACAATACAGACTATTTCGGTAACTGACATGAACTTTAGTAAAGAAATTTCACTCGAGTTGTCGTTCATCAACTATTCTTATATCCGTCAGTAGAAAAATTCGAAGTAGGTCAGACAGCGTCCATCCGTCGGAGATTTTTTTTTTGTACTAAAAATTAATCTTGTGAGAAATTCAAATAAATAATTTTCATGCACCATTCAAAAATTATTAACAGCAAAAATCAATTTAGGCATGAATAAAAAAAATACAACATTGCGCTTTGAAGATTCCTTTCCACAGGATTAAGTAATTGAAGACGTTGAGAACAGTTTGTCGACCCGTGGGGGGGGGGGGGGGGGGGGGGGGGGGGGGCGGGGGGGGGGGGGGGGGGGGGGGGGGGGGGGGGGGGGGGGGGGGGCGGGGGGGGGGGGGGGCGGGGGGCCG
>JAWWMK010002857.1:21656-33320 GCA_035047105.1 Galeopsomyia nigrocyanea
AAATTTTTTGGCAACTTCCCCCCCCCCCCCCCCCCCCTTGAAATACGGCTTCTCCATTACACATGTTCAGGCGCAAGATCATCACTCCGTGAAGTTACAAAATCACGAGAGGGAGGGAGAAACCCTTCATCGCTCAAACTAAACTACACCGTGGTATTGAAGTTGAGTATCAGTTACACGTGCACGAACCCGATACTCAAACTTCAAACCACACGATGAATCGCACTCGGTAATTGCAAATACAAAAAAAAAGAAAAGTTTTTCCGAAAAATTGCTCAAAGGCAAAGAGAGAAGACCACCGTGTGAGAATAGAAATCGCTCGAGGAAGCATATACATACAAGGCGTATACGAAAGGGAGGAGGAGGAGGAGGAGGAGAAGCGTATAGTGAGTGATAAACGCATGTGCAATTTGTGCCGATACGAGATCACGATCTTGCAAAAGTCTACCGCCGCTGCCGCTCGCCGTTATTTTCTTATAAGGCGGATAATAATTCAATTATCCAGGTTGAAAATTCCGCAGCTAGAAAGTACATTAGCGCGCGAACGGCAAACTTCACTTAGCGCCGTTTAGCATCGCGCAAGCGGAGACAACGTCGAAAAGAGAGAGAGAGAGAAAGATGCTAATGAGATAGACGGGAGGGTGTCGCTCTGACTTTCTCGGCTTCGCTCTTTTTTTTTTCTCTTGCGCTTCTTTTTAGAAAAGACTGCTAAGGAGAGAGAGAGAGAGAGAGAGAGAGAGAGAGAGAGAGAGAGAGAGAGAGAGAGAGCTTCGGATAATTTGCCTGCAAGGATTTGCTGCAGTAGTGCATTGCAGTTAGGAGGTCGTTACCGAAGTTTGATACAGTTTTGTAACAGAGAGTAGAAAGTTTTGACATCCAATTAGCAGCTTGTTAATGATTCTCGATTTAAGTTGTCAAGGGGAGTCTTGTTAATGAAACCAAAGTATCGTATTGATTAAAACAAACCATAAAATATTTATTGGCGCCCAACGTGGGTACCAAATTTTCTCGACTAAAAAAAAAACTGAAAACGTTTCTCTTGAATAATCCATTACTGAATAATTCAAAGCGTTGAGCTCGGTATCCATCTCATAAAAATCAATCATGAAAAAACCAATCTCTTTCTCTCACTTTCCGATGCGAACAATCATGGAAATGCTAATTGCAGCAGTAGCGTCTCGTCGTCACCAAGGACGTTTTAGTTCGTCGAACCGCTGCTGCTGCTGCTTTCCATCGTGAGAAATCTGATTTGCATCGTTCGGAAATTGAAAATCGCTATCTTACGTCGACGAAAAAAAAAGGAAGGACAAGAAGTATAAGAAGAAGGCAGAGAGGAAAATGTTGTTTGGCGTCGCGGTTGATTTCGAGAGAGCTATATACTCTCTCTCTCTCTTCGCGTGGCGGCGGCAAGTTCTCCCGATGACTGGCTTACCTTGACGAGGTCCTTCCTCTCGCGTGCGGAATGCGCGACGCCGCGAATGAGATGCCAGCTGTGCCAAGAGAAAGAGAGAGAGAGAGAGAGAGAGAGAGAGAAAACGTGTATAGCGATATATATGCATGTAACTTTCTGTGTGTGTGTGTGTGTGTATGTGTGTGTGTGTGTGTGTGTGTGTGTGTGTATGGGTATGTGTGAGATGGGGAAAGGTGGTTAGCCGGAAAATAGACGCCGAGAGTTGCTGCTGCTGCTGCTTGGGAATGGAGCGTTAACTTGGATGTCGGACAGATACCTGAAATTTCGTTCGATATATACTACTTTTTTGCATTCATGTGTTACGAAACAAATTATTCAAATTTTATTCATCTCGTGCCTTTTGAGATACATGGATGACGTGGTTTCTCAATGAATTTTTTTTTATGATGTTTCATGGAGAGGAAAAATTAGTTTGAATTATTAGCTCGATATGTAAATCATGCGTGAACCTCAGCAAACAAATGTCCGCGCGAAAAAATGGAGAAGAGGAAAGAATCCGCGATTAAACGGAGCGCTAAAAGAGAAAAGGTAAATATGATGAAGTTAATGGATATCATGTGGTATGGAAAATAAAAAGAGGCGAACGTGAGTAAAGCAACTGAGTAAACAATCAGATAGAGAGACTGCAAGCATGAATGAAAAGAGAATTAGCGAAGTTTATGTGGCAAATCAGTAGCGAAAGATTGATAAAGCCACGTCTCGCCGACAATCAATAAAGCTCGAGTAAATAGCGTACAGATAATCATCGAGCAATAGTATATAAAAATAAAACTGCACACACACATTACATAAAACATCGGCGGTGAACCGGGTGAACGTCACCCATAAATATCATCGCGAACAAGTGAACATGCAGCATCTAGAAAGAGAGAGAGAGAAGCTATCCATTGGAAGTGTCTCAATTTTTCAGACGATCACCTTACGATAAAAAGCCTCCACGGAGTACGTAAATATTCCAACGTAGAAGCGAAGTACGTGACTGTAAGTCGAGACGCGATTAATTCAGCGTCGAAGCCAAACAAATACGTACGCGAGAGAGAGAGAGAGAGAGAGAGAGAGAGAGAGAGAGAGAGAGAGAGAAGGTATATATGGATGCGCCGAGACAATGCACAAATAAAACTGATCTCTCTCGCAACGCGGCGACGACGAGGAGACAAGGAGAGAGAGAGAGAAAAAAAAGAGGAGCGACGTGTATTTTCTGCGAGAAAAGGGAGAGACGGCGATGTGGGTTAAGTGCCTTGAGAGAAGAGAGAGAGAGAAAGATATGAGAAACTCGGTGAGCAGACTAATGCCTCGGAGACGACTTGGCGATGAAACGTTTGTACTTTAGCTGTTTTTTTTCTCTCTAAAATTTAAAAAAAAAAAAAAAAATTCCCTTCCAAATATCAACAAAGCTATCCTAAAATCACATGTTTGTCAAGTTGTATTTGTCAAATTACGTACGATCCACAGCCCCGAAAAGAGAGAGAGAGAGAGAGAGAGAGAGAGAGAGAGAGAGAGTATACATCGCGAAATTACGTCTGTCAAATACCCATAAACGCTCTCTCCTATACTACACGCACAATGAAGCAGCAGCAGCACACAGCAGAGAGGTATTAAACAATGCGCTTTACCGACGACAAATCCACATTTAGCCTGTACTCAGTATCTCTCTCTCTCTCTAACGAGATTGCATTAGCCAGTTTCATCCGTAACGGCGCACGAATTCCGATCACGTTTGCTGTGCGAAGCTAATAAACGGGAATTAGAAGTACACCGAACGCAGCAAGTCGTTAGAGAGGGTATATACACGGGATTGTCGATGGTCGTATAGGGTGAATCTTCACTTATACGATATATATATTTCACGTGATTTGTTCGAATTTTTTTTTTCTTCGAGATACCTGTCCCGTTGATTAAAAATGAGATTCGTAAAAGTGAAAACCTTCAATGATCACGATATCGTAGCTGTTAATTATTAATGGCTAATTAGTAGCTTCGACGAAGGAAAAAAAATACATTTGCTAATTTTAATTGCCGATTTCATCACGCGCGATCGACTTGCAAAACCCGACTTGGAAACGAACTGATTTTGTTTTTTTTTTCTCAAACCACACGCAAATCCGTAATTACGTAGCTTACATATGGATAAATCCTGTATATTCCACGGTAGTTTCTAATTTGAATTTGAAATTGCATCATCCCTACTTCTTCCAATGCTAAAAAATAACGTCTCAATTCCATCAGGATCAGCAAACACACATTTGAAGAGAAAAAAAAAATTTTTTCAGCGCAGAGAGAGAGTCAGAGCTAGCTATCTCAAGACTTGGCTTTGCTATCTCTTAAAGTGTCAAAGAGACGTCGGCGTTACAAACGATCCTTCGCACACACAGGTGGGCCTTATCGGATAATCCTCCTACTTCTCCTTCTCGCTCTCTCTCTCTCTGGAGGTCGATAAGCCGCAATCTGCGTCGCTAGAGATTAAGCGCGGTGCGGTGTCTTCTCGGAGTTTCGCACGCGAATTAATTCAATTAGTCCGCCCATCTCTCCCCCTGTAACGTATATACATGTATATATGTATATTTTCGAGTATTGCTGTATGTACGAAGCGATCGTTTCGTTGTTTGCTCGGGGAAAAGACATTAAGTTATATGCTGTATTTGAGTTAGCAAAAGACCATCAACTTCCTGCCTATGTGGACTCAATTGATATTTGAAAGGCTTTTCGTGTCCTTAATGATTCGCTTCGGTGTAATCCCTATTTTATGAACGTGAAATGTTCGTTAGTGTAACTAAAACATATACAGAATGGTTATTTATATCAAACTTCATTTCATTCCGAGTTATATGAAAAAGAAAATATTTACATTCAGCTATTGTTCATCGATGAGAATTTCATAATAAACAGGGAGAATTAATTAAATCCCGGATGCCTTTTGCATAATTCTCAATAGCCGTTGACATTTCAATTATACAAGGACGGCCGATTTTGCACATGTGCGTGTCTGCCTGTTTACGCGCGCATCTATTGTTCCCAACTCTCTATCTCGGCTGCTGCTTGCTGCTGCAGGTGCAGGTCCACGTTCTCGTATATAGCTTTATGCGTGCGGTTTATAGAGATGTTGTGACACGTTGCGCGCTTGGGATTAGGTTGAATAGACTGGGGTGGTGATGATGAGCAGGAGAATATTCAATGTTCAACATGTACATATTAGTTGTTGTTGTTGTTGAGTTGTTTGTGAATATTTAGACTGAGGATCGAAAAACATTCCTCAAAATGAAGTACTAGCCAAAATATGTCATTTTGGATTATGTGTAACATCTATATCAAATTAAATTATCAGACCGAAAAAAATTTAAACATTGCCGAGGTATAAAGTATTTTCAGGAATTAAAATTATTCATCCATCTAGCGGGCAGATCTCACTCTCGCAACAATGTATACTCCATTACTTTCATACATGTAATGTCAATTAGATAGACACACTTCCCAATTTTATAAAGTTACCGCTGTAAAAAAAAATGCAGGAAATAAACCAATTTCGACAATATAAATTTCGAAGTACTTTCAACTGCATGCGTAACACGATCTCCAGCGCAATAATGTATATACAAAGTCGTAATTAACAGCGCCTCGGGAATCGAATTAACGAAGCGCAATTTTTATATATCCCATACAAGCTTGCAGCCACGAATTATTAATTGCAATCAATTTTTTATTCTCATTCATGAATCATACATCGAGTTCAATTTATGCGTCTTTCGCTCGTTAACTCACGTACAAAGCAAAAAGGATTTCGTCAAACTAGGATAAAAATCGAGCAAGGAGAAAAAGCATGAAGTTGCATCAACGAATAATGAACTTAAAATCCCCACTGCATGTATGTAAATAAAGCCTTGGGAGAGAGCCGCGTGCATGTGACCCGAATAGCCATTCCGGGATCCATATTATACGATGTAGAGAGAGAGAGAGAGAGAGAGAAGATGTGCATCTATTTCGTGATTTCATAAAAAGCCAACGTCGAAAAATTGGCGAACCTCCTTTCGCTCGCTAAAGGAAAATATTAAATGAAAGCGTTGTTGGAATTATTCTTTTTTTTTTCTTTGGAATTTCCGATCGATGAAATCCGCGCGGAAGGTTATTACTCAAACATCGTCGTTGGTTAAAGTATACTATACATTCTTGTAGTTTTGTTTGCGTGCGCACATACAACACACGTCGCGGATTCCATTCGCGTGGTATGATTTATCTCTTCCATGTAGTTTTCTATCTATTCACCGTGTGTGCAGCAGCAGGCGATCGTTATGAACGAGATATTCTACTTTCAAAAAAAAAAAGAGGAAAGGTAATGACCGATGGCTAGTTCGAAACTTTCTCGATATATTTCAAATGAAGAATCGATCAAAAAAAAAAAAAAGCTCTATCAAGATTAAAAGTTCATCATACAGCGGCAATTTAAATACGACGCGTCGGAATTCGCGGAAAAATTCGACAGTTCAACTACCTCCGACAAAACAAACAAACGATACGCTGGAATCCCATAGCAAAAAAAAAGGATAAACCCCTCCTAATTTCATAATTACCCTCAAGCACGTAAACAACCGACTATAGCAGAAAAAAAAAAAAAATAACAACAAGGCGTTCGTTCTAAAGAGCGTGCAAATTCCACGAACGTTTTATAGTATGCGAGGAGAGCTACTACTACTAGTACTACCGAGAAAAAAGCGCATTCTTCGACGTAAATTCCGTTCGTTTTCATAATTAAGCGATATTGCACGGCGCGCGGTGGCGGTTGGAGCAACGCGGCGGCGACGGTGTTATCGGATCGACAGATTGATTTTTTTTTCTTTTGCTTTCTTTATAAGAGGGGTAATTACAAGCATGAAATAATATAGGCGATAAAACGGAAATCTAATTTGCCTTGGGAGGTTTTACAAAGCGTTAATAAATTACGCGGTGCGGTTGCGTGGCGTCGATGATAAGACATTGATGTATTGGGATAGGGAGAGTGATTTCTTATTAAGATGTTAGATCTTGAGAGCTTTGAACTTCAATGCAATCGCGTTTTTCGTATACTCGTCTGCTTTTGAATTATATATTGGGGCTACTGAGTTTCGTTTTTATAGTAATTTTTTTTTTTCTAGTTTTTGTTTTGGTAAATAACGTGTTTTTCGGTAGTACATTTTAGAAAGGTGAATTTAAAATTATTTTTAATTAATCATTTTTTTTATTTAAAAAAAATTGTTATATACCGTTGCAGGTCCGCTTCAATTATCAATGTGATTTATGCTAGATCTCGTGCTAGATACAAGTTCAACAAATGCAACAAAAAGAAATCTCAATTTATGTGCTTTGATGTCTTCGTTCTTTACTAGAAAAGATCAAGAGTTTGTCCATCTAGCACACCGAAATTGTACTAAAACTAGATACATCAATTAGATTTTTTTCTAATGTCACTTCACGCAAACGAAAGTAAATCGTCCGTCGGTGAAAACAGAGACATTGTATAATAAATAGACATGTCCACATCAATTTGGAATGTAGAGCTCTTAAATCATTCCCCGTTTTTCCCCCTTAATCTCCTAATCATCGACTCAACAAGTCAAACCAGCCGATCATTAAAAAAAGAACACTCCAATTATTCCGCGTTTAGCGAATGAAAAATATATAAAATCTAATTGAAAACCGGTCGAGGCGCTTCCCCCCCCCCCCCCCCCCCCTCCCGTGCAACGCGCAAATTGACCCAGAATTTTACTATACACATATACGTGTATAGAGACGACAACATCGATCTTCATATTCGCCCGCAAGGAGACGACCGCACAGCAAGCATCTAGAGTAGGCATTAGACGTAATAGACGCCCCACGGGCCTTTATATACAACATCTCCTCTGATATCACACAACACAGAAGCAGCTAGGCTCGAAAGATGCAAAACTTTGATTTTATCGAGAAAAAAAAAAGGACACACACACACATACTGACTCGATAACATCGTTTTCGTTGCCGACTGCGTATTGTTAGTCTGTATTTTTTCGCGATTACGCGCGAGAATAAACGATTTCGTTACGCAAAAACTTGGATAAGTACATATATTACACATCGACAGTAAAGGAGAGTTAAGTCGCGCGATAAATATCAAAAAGTCGCGAATACGGAGGACATTAACAAGCTTTACGATAAAATCGTCGCTTATAAAAAAGAAAAAAAAAAGAAGTTCTTTTAACTTTCTTCGATAGCGATAAATAGCCTCAACTCTCGCGACTTTTCAATCAATAAAAACGAAGAAACTTTTTTTTTTTTGCGAGAATCGCGAAAAACTCGCAATAAATATCGTACGCTCCGATAGCGTATACGCGAAGAGCCAGTTAGTCAGGATTCAAACTCGCTCTCGCGCGTTGTATATGTATATATACAGAGAGAGAGAGAGAGAGAGAGAGAGAGAGAGAGAGAGAGAGAGAGAGAGAGAGAGAGAGAGAGAGAGAGAGAGAGAGCAATAAAAGGATAATAACGACACGAGAGAGAAGACGACAAGGAGGCGCAGCAGCAGTGCGATAACAGTGTCTGAATTACGAGAGAAGTTTTCAGCTGAAATTTAGAATGTATAAGTCTGATATATGTGTACACTCGTTAACGCGACAAGTATAGTTAAGGAGGGTAATAATAATAATATTATTATTTTTAACGAGAATACACTCGAAAAGAGAGGAGGGATATGGTTTGTGGGGTAATTTTCGGCGGAAAGGGCGACGAAAATTCGTAATACTGCGGTCGTTGAGGTTACACCGCAAACTTGGCTGCCTGGCATGAAAACGCGATTTTGCCATTTGCGGCGCCGCGGCCATACGGAGCACAGCGAGCGAGGTGCGATTTTTGTCACTGACGTTAAGTACTTTAATGTTCGTACTCTTTTTTTTTTTACAACGCTTTTAATTAATGTGTTGAATTTTTTTTTTCGTAAATTCATTTGGGTTTCACAAAAGACAAAGAAGAAAATTTCTCAGTCGATTTTTTTTTCTAAGGCGAAGGTGTTGCAGCGAGGACGACGCTACGTGTCACGTACCTAATCAACGACAGTCATTACTCCATGGAGCGCGAAAAGGAATTGCGCGGCGCGGGTAAGAAAGTCGCGAGGCGAAACGAACAAACACACTGTTCTCCTTTTTTTCCTTCTTCTTCGTCTTCGCGCCTTTATTTTCATTCCCCCTTTTTTTTTTCGCGCCTGCCGACGACGAGTTGAGCAACTTTGAATATTTATGAAGGGGAGGAGGAAGGAGAAAAGAAGAAAAAAAAATGAGACAAAGTAGTTCAATTTGGTTTTTTTGTCGCGTAGAAGAAAACGAATTTACCGTGATCGATAGTAATTTGTTTTTATTTTTCGGCGAGTGATGCGAGAGGCTAAAGAAAAGTAATTCGAAAAATATAGATATGCTTAAATTATCATAATCTTGCATGTTATGCGCATGAAATACAGCAAGAACATTAAGAAATCGCTCTTCAAAACTCGTATAACTGGAATAATAATTTCCAACCTAATTACGTCAAATCCATCAATTATAAAAAAAAAAATTTTTAAAAATTCGTAATCGTTTACAACTACCAAGCTATAATCCCAACACCACATGCTGCGACACTTTCTTCTCAGATGATTGTTTAGACTATATACAAGACTCATCGTCGCGCAGCAGCCAAGCGTACATAATCCAAACAATCGGCCGAGTCGCCGTTTGAAGAATCGCTCTCTCGTATGTGTAATAAAGAGAAAGCGCGTCCGTGTACATTGAAGAACTTAATCGTGCAGGTGCGCCCAAGATTTATTTCTCGCTAATCTTTCATTCATGAATCAGCGTTTTCGCCTTTTATCAATGTATAATATTGAAAGCGGAAGCTAAATATTTGCGCAATCGATCTTATCGTCATTCTTTTTTTTTAACAATCTCGTTTCGCAGTAAAATAAAGAACGGACCTTTTTTATCTTCGCTCTATATTGCATTTTACACGCGTTTTATTTCGCGAGAAAAGGGCAGAAGATGACGATCGTAAAAGTGAATTTTCCGAGGGTTAAATTACAAAGTGTTTCGTAGTAAAAAAAAACAGATACGCTCGTACTAGTGTTTGGTCTTTAATTCCGTCGTTGTATGGCGAATGTTCTTCCGTAATCAGCTTCAAAGTAGCAGCGTTTAAATTTGAAGCTGAAGAGTTTTGATTTAATGAAAAGCATTTATACTTATGTACTTCCACCCAACGTACAATCTAAGGAAACAAAGCTAGATAAAGAAAAAAGAAAACGTTGTTTCTTTTTTACAACCTCAATAAAAAAAGAGAACCCAATGCAGCAAGGATTTCTCATCATCGAAGAAGAAGAAGAAAAAGATGTGAGACGGTCTGCTTTCGCAAAACTTTTCCCGCATGCGCGAAGATTCGGCAATGCGGCTCGTTAAGGCGGCACGTCCGGCCAAGCCTTCAGAATGACAATGTCAGACTACTTGAACATTCCTGCCACGAATCTGCAACGTCCGCTCTTCTTCTTCTTCTTCTTCTACGGTCCAACGTAAAAAAAAGAAAAGAAAAAAGAAAACACTTGATTTGCCAATGTTTTCCACGCCGCTGATTCGCATTATGCCAACGATTGGATAAACAAAAAAAAAGAAAAAGAAGAAAGAAGGAGGAGGATAAACAATGTTTCTTTTCTTTTTCCAGGCCATTTAGATTTGCATTTATATAGTATTTCGCAATTTATGGAAGGCTACTTGTCTTGGCTCTCGCGCAGCAATCTTGGGTAATCTCGTGGATATTTCACTGACCGACAACACACATACACACACTCGCTGGTTTTTTCAGATTAATGCCTCGTCGTGGCATCGATGTGTATAAACAATAAATATACAAGCGCGAGAAAGAGAGAGAGAGAAAGAGGATGATTTACACAACGCGAGTGAGTATTTTAAATACGTATTATAAGAGCTTTTTACGAGGATATAAGTCGTTGAAAGAAAGTTAAAATTACAAACTTCATAATAGGCGTTTAACGATCATTGTAAATAAGAGTTTTTTTTTTATTTTTGCGATGGATTATATTTATCGTCTTGCGTCGAACGAGCGATGAGCAGTTGTATATAATATATTGTTTAAACACAACCTTCGTTGTCTTTCTCTCTCATTTTCCTATAAACTCTTCAAGTTCTGACCTCACACGGTCACACACGTGAAAGGACATCAACGTAATTAGGATCGAAAAAGAAACTACCAACGCGATTTAAATGCGACGAGGGTGACGGATATAAGGCGACTATTTACGAGCCGTAACGAATCAGTCTGTCGCACGCGATTTCTTCTCGAGATTCGACGATTTTAAATTCTCGAGTGACGACTACAAAAGAAAAAAAAATAATAATAAAATCGAAGAAAGAAATAAAGCAAAAAAAAAAAAGCATTAATAAGCATCGCATCTCGCAAGCGAATTATTTTTTTTTTATTGCGCGTTCAATTATTATGACTGAAGTGGCATGCGTGCAGTGGTCGGGGCACTCTCGATTATCTTAAATTAAGCCCTGAAGAATCACACACTCGCGCGTCGCTCGAGCAATAAACATAAACGTTTGTCACGGGAGTCTTTTCAATTAAGGGGGGAGAGCAATCGTTTTGTAACGAGTCCCTCTTCCCCTCTCTCTGTATGCTCTTTCGATCCTGCGTGCGTATGGATTATTAAAATTTATATACTTCGTATATATACAAGTGCGCGTCGTTATATAAATTTCGCATTGGCTATATATAAAAAGCCTTCGCTGACGTTTATGCTAGTTTATGCGCTTGCGGTTGAGATAAGAGTTCGCAGATTTTAATTCGTATTATACTTTTCGCGCGGAAAATTCGAGGACAGAGATCTCGCGAGCGACTTTCGCACACTTGTTCCCCCTCATGAGAAATTTCAGCCTTGTATTCAAAGAGTTTCTTATCGCGCGAAATCATTGCACGATTTTCAAAGGCAAAAACGCCGCCGACTTCCCACGCCCTCTTTATATGCGTTTATTACAACCCGAAAAAGAAAAAAGAAAGATGGAAAGAAAAGGAGAAGGAAAGAAAGAAAGGATGGTAGAAGGAAAGAAGGAAAGAAAGATGGAAAAGGGAAAGAAAAGAGAAGGAAAGAAAGGAAGATAGAAAGATAGAAATATAGAAAGAAAGAAGGTAAGAAAGATGGAAAAAGGAAAGAGAAG
>JAWWMK010002878.1:0-33280 GCA_035047105.1 Galeopsomyia nigrocyanea
TTTTGGGGATCCGGACACTTTCTAAAAACATCATTTTTGAACTCAGCGACCTCGAAAACATGGAAAAACATCAAAATCACCCAATCGAAAATTTTCACTGTTACAAAGCTTTCTCTTCGAGAAAGCAAAAGTAGACCGGCAAAATTCAGAAGTCAAAGATTTTTTTTTATGAGTTTTGAAAATGAAAAAAGCAATTAGAATAAGCATCACAAGATGAATTTTAAAACAAATTTGCTAAAAATATTTTATAAATATTTTCATTCATGTATAATTTAGTCATGTCAAATGGGTACGAGTGAGTGGAAAATTGAATGTTCACATCTTTCTTTCAAATATTCAAGCTTAAGAAAATATCAGGCGTCAACAGGTATAAAAGCATAGAGCAAGTCATTTGAAATGTCAAGTACATGCTCTCTATGTCACGTAATGTTTGGATCAAGAGATTTTTTGAAATGAAAATACTGTTGCTCAAACTCCCTTCATATTTTTTTGCAAAGCTTTTAAAATACGCGAGGCAAGAAATTTTCAATGAAATTTCGAATCACGAGAGTAATGGCAAAATACTTCGCGGAATAACTCACTTAACGTTGTTTATGTAGCAAGAAATTTCGCTGTTTCAGAAACAAGTTCAACTTCAAGCACTTTATGTCAAGCTAACCTATTTTCCCTTGAATATCAAAACATTCAAACATTCAACTACTACATTATTTACTTTTCTTTTTTAGGCCAGCATCATTACTGCAAACTGAAAAAAACTTCAATTAAGCACAATAAAAAAAAGCGTAAAAACATGTCGTCGAAAACGAAATAACAATAAAATCGTGAAATTCACTTGACACATTTTCCACAAAAAACAACGCTCATCGAGGTTCGCCACAAAAACAATTACAGCAGCAGCAGTGAAAATCTTTCGTCATATCTGGCGTCGTTGAATCTACTCACTTTGAATTGCAAATCTGCGGGGGTCGCATTATGCAAACACAAAACGAAGGAGAAGCTCGCTGTCGTCGTCGTCATCGTCGTCGTAGGAAAGTAGGCCGTAGTGTGTGTCCTCCTCTAACTGAATTTTGCGAGTCGGCGGCGGACGATCGAGGACACACACACACACACGCACACACACACACACACACACACACACACACACACACAGCGCGAGAAATCGCTTGTGGCCCATTATCAAGCTAATTGGGAAACTTTAATTCGGCGTAAAATCTCAGTGACTAATTAATGATAATGGTAGCATCCGACCGCCGGTTATTGCACGTCTGGGAATAACCTCGAAATCGTTCTCTTATCTGACCTAAGCGTGCGATTGACGGAGACTTTCCTTCTTTTTTTTACCGCTTGCACGGCTCATTTTTTTTTCTCGATCGTTTCACCCGTCGGTTCGCGGTTGGTGACTTTTAAAGAGATTTTGATGACGGTAATCGTCTCGATCGTTAATAATCGATCAACAACGTGTAGAAAGCAAAAATAAAGGTTCTTGATTTGGTTTTGCTTCCGCGCAGAGGAAGCTTTGTTTTATTTTAAAAAAAAGTTGTCTTAAAATCATTATAGCAATATGTTCTAAGGTGTCAGGAATAATAATACATCATTTTTAAGAAATGCTTGTTTGTATGTATGTGTAGTATGTATAAATGTCGTTGGCAATAATTCAAATATCAATTCGCTGGCAATAACGTAGATAATGTAAATATAGCTAATATAGAACCTCTCAGCGCAAACAGCCATAACTTTTGATTGAACTGGAATTTTTCATCGTATACAAGACATCATTTTAATGCTTATAAGAGCAGCCTTAAAATCAACCCTCATACGATCAGCTTGATGCTACATAGATCAAGTTATAGCACTTTCAATGAAACTAACTCACATTTTCAGCATTTGAAATAAACGGGAATTCCTAAGCACGAATAGCCATATTAGCAGTTTTAAAACGAGTTTTTACACGATTAATTTCAATATAGTTGAACCAAACTATTGCAATTTAAAGCACATAACTTTTTTTTCAATAAGCGAACATGAATAATATATAAGATATGGGATATTTGAATTGGATTGAATACCGTTGAAAAAAATGTGATTGAATGGGACAATGGCTGACGCTTAGGTTGAGAGGAAGTGAAATCTTCATTCACAGCACCGTGAATACAACAGAATAGGCCTGTTTAAACCGTACATACCATTTTCACACCGCACTACATACGTCCGTCGCCTCATTGATAACAAAAGGGATAACAATATTGTCGATATTACGTCACCTAAGTTGTGCCATATGACCTTATTATCTCTTGATGATATTCACGCAAACATATTAATATGATAAACGCGTGACAATAATTCCCGTACATACTTGCTCTTTCGCATGCTCACGTACACATACAGTCCCAAAATCGGCCGTTCTGACAATTTCCACAAATGACAAACATCGCCAAATGTTAAAGGGGAAGCTAACTGCCAATGAATTGGCAGCGTTTTCGTTTTTATTGCTTGCTCAATTGTAACATTCGCTGATTAGGATAGTGAAGGTTTTAATTACTTTTTTACGACTCAACGTAATTTTTATAAATCAATACTAATTCTTACCGTTAGATGGACGACCCGAATTGTAACCTTTGAAAGAAACAGTCATATTTTGTCGAATATAAGCATAATGATAAACCTTTTTTGATGCAACAAATGATATGTCAAATGTATTTGATATTTTGATTATTTCCAATCGCATTTTAGAGTTATAGAATTTTTTTCTATTTTATGACTATCTGAATAAAAACTCAATTGGTATCCCCCCTCCCTCGCCGCTCTATCTCGTTTTTCATCAACGATACGCATCTCAATTTCAGCGTTGGCCATATAGTAACGTTTGATTTTTTTGACCTCGTAACAATTTGACACGCGCGGACAGGGCGCGAACAAATTTTTACAAGGCAATATTGCGAGTAGGGATGGGTTCGAACGAAAATATTGATTCTGCCGAGCGTATGTGCGTGTATATATATACGTACGCGATCATTCATCAGCGAGGGAAAAAGTTTTCAACGGCCAAAACACAGACGTTATTTATATCGGGCTTTTATTTACGAGCAGCCAATCTGTTAGTCGATATCTATTACCCCTTCCTCCTCCCCCCGACTACTCTGCAAATAATACTCCGATGACTCTTTTATTTTTTTTTATTTTCATAAAATAAATATTGGCAAACTGTCAAGTCTCTCGACGGTGTTGTGTGCTCTTTTTTTGTGTGTGATCTGGGTAAATACTTTTTATGTATTACTGGCATTAGAATTTATTCAATGAATACAAAGGAAATGGAACGTCAAGAATTTAAATATTGCGAGTGAATAGAATTCATTCTTTGCGTGTATCCGCGGAATAGTAATTTATCATGAAATTTTCGGAAATATGAATCTGAATAATGCGATGAATTTTACGAAATTCCATCGAAGTCCGCGTCACTAAATTTATCAGGCATTTATCGGTAATGAAGAAAATTAATTAGTCAAGGGCGACTAGTCGGAATTCTTGGCAACCTCCGTACCGTTGCACGTATTTATTTTTCAATTATCTAGCAGAAATGAATTTTCATGAAAAAAAAAATAAGATAATAAAAGTATTGAAGTATCGAAGTGATCCCAGTCCACTCTCTCGATCATCGTGTTCGTCATAATACTCGTGGAGTCGAATATAAAATTCCAAGCGAAGTACGTATAGTCGAAAATCAATTTTCCGAAAGCACTCAGCAAGCGGCGACGAAAGCCCCTTGAGACAAACAATCAAATCCTCGTGTAACTTTTTTTTTGTTGGCTTACCTTTACCTACTCGCGATGCAAATTCCTTTGAGAAAGACGCCCCCCTTTCCCTTAAGAAAAAGTAAAAGGAACGGGAGGACGCTCACCAGTTTGTTCACTACTTTGCTGGGGCGCGTAATCTATGAACTCGGCGTACAGCTTAGTCGACAGAGAGAGAGAGAGAGAGAGAGAGAGAGAGAGAGAGAGAGAGAGAGAGAGAGAGAGAGATGGAGTAAAGTATGCTACCGTGCATAACGCTGCATTAACCTACTCTCTGCTCGGCGAGTCTCCTTAAATCTACTTATGAACTTTGTGTATTTTTAATAATTTCAAAAGAGAGAAAGCAGCTTGCTTCATATTCCTTGCAGGGCGACGAAAATGTCTTTCTTTCTTTATTTTATATCCGCGAGGACTAATTAAACGAATGCGAGTAGATTGAATTTTATAATTGATGGGGAGAAACAAGAATGAATTTCATTATGTCATTGTTTCATCCGTTTAATTAACAAAGTCATCATTAATTAATCAGGCGCGGACGCGCGAGCAAATGGAAATTGATTTTCATGTAACAAACGTAATTTATTCACTGCGACGTTTAATTAGCGAAAAAAACGTTTGGCCGATGAAAACATAAACTCTGTTTGAATAGCAATTGATCATTTCACTGGTAATCATTCCAATTTGTGCAAATGAGTGCCATAACTTTCTTGATTAAAAGCTTCGACGACGTCACTTCGTCGAAAGGAAAAAAAAAGAAAAAAAATGATGAAAAGATTTCTCTCGGCGTTCTCTCGCAGATATATATCATTGCAAAGAAGAAATACGTTGGTCAGATAAATAGATACAGATAGGAAGACAATAGTCCACGGCTTTTTTTTTTTTGTCACGACATGCTGAGCGACAGTTTGGAGCCTCCCAAGATATATTCGATGCAACACGATAATAATAATAATAATCCACCTCTCCAAGACACCAAATCACTTGTCGTGTGTGCGCGGAATTTATGATCGAATGATTACCCGTGGACGACGAATATCTTCTCGATCTGCCATTTGTCATTATCATCATTAGTAATATCTGATTCGATAATCAATTACGACGTTTGCGAGGATTGGATTCTAAAGCGTGCAATTTTTTTCAACGTAAAAATCTTCACGCTGAATTGACACAAAATTAAGACATATTAGAAAATTCATTTTAGTATCCGCATTCAAATTACAATGTCCACAAAAATATCAACACTCTCGCAATAAGAGTCACAACTCGTTATTGCGACATTCAATAGCATCGAGCAAAGGATGTATAAGAACGATGTCGCGAGAAGAGAGCTCATTGCAACGAAATAACTTTGACGCAGTAGCAGCAGCAACAGCAGCAGCAGTTATTCATTTGGCATGACGAGTCGTCTTGTCAGAGCGACAAAGGAAAAACGAAGCGTCGCCTTTTAAAGCAAAAGCAGTCGAGAGAGCAGCAGCAGAAGCTCGTTCGTTACGTTGTCAAGAACAGGCCATCGGCGAAAGCTTAAATCGAGCGAAGATTCTCCGCTTTCCCTCCGACCTTTGCGCGTCGAAATAATAAAAGGAATGTATTTTCACGCTTCTATGCGTGCTTCCTCGGCTCTCTTGCGAGAACGCGAGATTTTTTTTTAATGGATATTTGTTGTATGTATAGGTGACTTTTTCGATTTGAATGTCTTTTATATTCTTAGTTTCTTCATTTTTAATATACTATTGTTAGCTTGATATTGAGAAAAATTCCTCATAGCGATGAATGTAATACAAGATGCGAAGACCGTGTTTTACAATCTCACGATGAATAGCCTCAAATTGAATTCTTTCGAGTGACGCGATTGCAAAATTCTCTACGTTTTATTAAATGTTGATTTCACTGCACGCTTAATTGCACACTTTCTCGATGCCAACTCGATTTCAGAATTTCCTTTCAATGAACATTGTTGCATCGAGCATTTAATACTTCATTGATTCGAATATTTGTTGTCTTCTTATTATAGCTCTTCATACTACTATCTAACTTCATATTGCGAATGCCTTCTATTTATCACTTTGAATTCACTTCAAGCTGCATTGTTCGTTGTACGATCGTTCCACGTAAAGTTCGAAATTAAATTCTTGCAAATGTCTCTAATGGAAATTCTCAGTATTTCATCAAACGTATCTCGAGATATATTATCCACTCAGCCGGAATCCATATTATCACTAGCAATTATAATCTATCATGGCTGACTAAACTAAAACTCGACTACTGTCGAATAATCTATCATGCAATTAAGCACTAGACGCGCTGTGTCGCACTACTCGCAACAAAGAGAATTTAGATGTTATATATCCTTGCAAAGCAGCAACGTCTGGTATCGGAATAACAAGGGAGAGAGAGAGAGAGAGAGAGAGAGGCGCAGCTTTCGAGTGCAATTTGTTGGCACGGCAGCAAGGCTGTGGATCATGAGCGCCGTGGGGCGCATGATTTCGTGGTTAATTGAAGGGAGGAGCTAACACTGCGAGTTTCCGTATGGGATAACATGGTTTCAGCGAGCTACTATCTCGTTATCTCCGCCTGGATCCTGTTCAAGATCTTGCTCTTATACCACAATTTCACGTCGCTGCTGGTAATCAATTGGAGAAAGAATGAAAAAAAAAACGTATTCAGTTGTCGTTGAATTTTTGTCGACATTTATTTTTTTCTTTTTAATTATCGTGTAAGAGAAACGTCGACGATCGTATACATATATACACGATGTAACAAGCACTGTAAAAAGGCTCGAGTTTTATCGTAAGAGCAGCGCCGTGAAAGACGTGAAAAGTTTTTACGAGACTCACTCTCGCTCATTTAACTGCGCGCGTAAAGGAATGAAAAAAAAACGGAGAATAAAAAAAAAGTAAAGTTCAGGTGGATTATTCATGTATTGGTTGTAACGTGAGCCTCGTAAAGTTTGAATTTGAATTTCAAACTGCCTTCCATAAATTTGCGGTGCTGTTTGTGTGTCGTACACAATCGTGGAATCAGGCGACGAAAAACATAATAATTGTATTTTCACTTGGTTGTTTTCTTTTTTTTTTTTTTGCTCGTTTAATCCGGATGAGAAAGCATGATAAACGAGAGGCGGCAGCGACGATGAATTATAATCAGATTTTCGCGTTCATTTTGACTGATGAATCATCGAGACCCCGTTAATTAAAAACTTTAATCAGTCGCGTATCATGTAAACCCGACAAGCCTCCAGGGCTAATTTCAAAGTTTGTCGACCGCGAGTCTTTACGTAACTTCGCGCATCCGCATTTCGTTTGAGTGAAAAGAGAGAAATAGTTTGATCCACGAGAGGAAAATTGGGGCTTTCAGTTCCTTTTTTTTCTTCTCTCTTTCTCCGGGATTTAATGACTTATAATGACTCAAAGAGAACGTTGAAGATTTGCCTGATTATGAGTTCGGTGTAGCGTTAATCCTGCTCGGTTAGTCAGAAGTTTTGCACAATTTTTTCTGTCTTTTTTTTACAAAAATTCACTAATTAAACTTTTAACACAAAAAGTTTCTTCATTACTGACTTTAGAACGCGAGAGTTTACTATTTCTTCGACGATTACAGCTTTATGGAAGAATAGTATACTCAAATAAAAATAATGTTTTTCAGATGTTTACATTGCAAGGTGACCCAGGCAAAAAGTATAAGTTTACGTAGCATATAAATCCAATCAGCAATAATCTTGAAAAAAAAAATGTAAAATATATGTTATACCTACAAATTTATATTCTGAAATTACGACGAACTCATTATACATTGATTTTGTGGGATTTTGAAAAGCTCCAATCAACCCAAAACTTCAAGCTGCATCAGGCTTTCACACAATCTTTCTTTTTTTTTTACTATGATTGGCAATAAAAAACAAAATTTTATTTCCATCCTTCGTTCTTTTATAAGCTTGAAAAAAATAAAGAAAGATTTTAGAGTGTGAATTTCTACCAACATGAAAAGTTCTCAAAACTCGAAAGAAATCATCAGTAACTGAGTTACAACTTCGCCGATCAAACACTCAAACGAAGCGCACACACACACCACACACACACACACACCCACACACACACACATGTGAATTTCCACACACGTCGCCGCGCATATTCATGAAAGTCGAGTAAACGCGCGGTGAACGGCCGCCGTCACGGCTCCATTGTAAGAGTATATGTATAGGAAGGGATGTAGAGAGGCGTCGGCAAGTAAGGCGCTCTGCTGTCAGCTTGTTAGAGCTAATTGCTAATCGTGGGCGTCGTTGAAATAATAGAGCGATCGCGCGCGCGCGCTCTCAAGTGAAATGCCACTTGTCTTTTTTTTTTCTTTGCCGCTCTTACCTAATTAACATCGCCTCTACTCTCTATTGGGCTAAAAATAAAAAAAAGGTAATAATAGCTTGTCGGAGAAGTGTACTCAAATAATTTTTTTTTCTTTATTTACCTCCTTCTTCCTCGATGAATTACTGAAGTGGGCACTTGACATACACACAGACAGACAGGCAGTAAATGGACGAACGCGATCGGTTTGATTTTTTAATTACGGCTCGCTGTTCGGTTTTAATTTTAGATGCGGCAGCAGCAGCAGCGAATAAGAATATACAATGGGATGAGAGAGGATTGATGATTTATTCATGACGCGAGTGCGCGAGAACAAACTGAAACCGAAAGAGAGAGAGAGAGCACTGCGTTACAAACGTATTCCATTTATGTAACGTGAAAATATGGCATAAATTAAGTTTTGGTGTCCGGTGGCAAAGAGTATATCCTACGCGAATTGTGCGCTTGAAATTCAGGGATTAACGAACGCCCGCACTTCATTAGAGAGCTTCATAAACATAAAAATTCAATTTCGACGCGCGAGCCGTGAAAGGCTTCTGCGCGAGAGAACGAGAGAGAGATATTTGATTGGACCGAGCGGCGTATAATCAACTTGCTAATTATCTCTCTATTTACAAAATCAATGGATAAGCCCAGATCAAAGCACTCGCTAATTTTCTTTGATTTACGAGCTGTCAGGTTTTTAATCAGCAGGCTTTCGTACAAACGCTAGCTAATTACTTCACGATGAATTTCACCCCTAATGCTGATGAAACAAAGGCTTTCTTTTTATTTTGATGATAAAAACAAATAAATAATCAATTTTGTTCGTCCAAACTATCTCAATTACTTATATAGTCAATTAAAAAAAATACGTTTATGTACTTTCCTCGAACAAATAATGAATCACAGCTTCAAAACAATTATAATTCGAAAAACGGTAGGAAGTTGGAAAACTTTTAATCTCTCGCCGAAATTCGCCCGCGGTAATTCTCGACCTTCCTTGCCATATACCAGAAAACAATAATCGAGGAGAATTTTCTTTCAAAGCGAAGAAAAGTTGAAGAAAAAAAAACCAATGAAAATTTTCTATCGCCGTTATAACTCGCAGCGTTTCCGACCAAAAAAAAAAAAAGAAAAAAAACGGGGTTTTAGTGGGTTGGTCCACTTGATGAAGATCTTTTCTTTCTAGCAGTCCCAAGTTGGTCTTGGATATTGGCTATATATATAGAGAGAGAAAGATTGCTCTCCCGATTTCCAATCGTGCAAGAAGACATGTCCACCTGGCGAAACTATCGTTCTCTCTTTCTCTCTCTCTCTCTCTCTCTCGCGTGATATTAATCTCGCGCGCCGGAAATACGAGGGGCGGAAGTTTTTTAATTTCGTCCCATCGAACGCGACGGAAAGAAAAAAAAGCCTCCAGTTTGGAATTCAATTAATTTCTCGATAATCGTGAATTCCAAAGGAGGCGCGATATTAAAAATATAGCCTCGGCTCAATTGAATGTTTCATGACAGCAGCCGACAAATAAAAGCCATTTGAATAGTTGATTTACGTTGAATAACCGATATATATCGTATGAAATTAGTATGCTATGTATATTATACGAGGCTTTTGACGTTGTTGACCAATATATAATTACAAAGGATCATCATTCATGGATTCTCTCTAGCACTCCTGTACGGGGAGTGAGAGAGAGAGAGAGAGAGAGAGACTGGGGGATATTTATGTATAAACGAGAAGCACTGACGCAACTAGGACAAGATTCTCGGGGGCTATGCATCACATATCCATAGATCTCACCGAGATAAGTTTCTGCCTGTAAAGCCATTCATGCCCTTCGTGTATTTTATTGCCTCGCGCGTCGCGCTGCAGCACCGCCATACGCGTATTTATGGCTTTCAATTTCAACAACTATGCATTTGGCCCAATGTATATTTTTTCTACTTCTATGCGTATAGAGCTTCGTAAATGCGCTGTTGTATGGATCATAATTGAGATATTTCTGAGTGTATTAATAACACGCCGGTTTTTTTTTTGCAATTACTTTTGTATCAATTGTAAAGCGTCGCGTTAATGTGAAAATAGCATTCTCATGTTTATTACAAACGATTGAAAAATAAATATGGTAATTCTCTCATAAATTGAAAAAGTAGGAAAGACAATCAAAGTATACGACAAATTTATTTCAAAAGAACTTGCCAGGAAGTTATTTTCCAGAATCAATGTGATACGATCATTACGAAATGTATCACTCAGAAACGGTTCTTAATGAAAATGTAATACAGTCCCCAAACGAAATAGAAACCAAAGTATAAATTAAATTTATATACGATCCACGCGGATTAATTCCAAAGATTCATTACGAATTTATACGGCCGAACAGCGCGATATCAAATATTCATAAACGAGGGGGCGCAACGCGTCTCAATATAAAGCCACGAAAGGCAATAAAAAAAAGCCGGTATTACTTAAAAACAGAGCAGCACGCAGCGGCAAACTATCAAAAAAGCATCTAAACGCCCGAGCTATAAAGGCGAGGGGGGTGGTATTTTTTCCCTCGCTATACGCGCAGAGCGGCAACTCTCGTAATTCACATTACCACCCCTTCAACCTTAATCTCGCCGTTCACATGTTTTAGTGCGCTCGCGGATATTCATTGAAATTTAATCCTTATACTGACGACGTGCAGCTGCGTATTATTATTAATAGCAGATGGTACTTGAATGGTACGATGAATGGCGAATGTCGAATGCTGCGGGAATAAAATACATTGAATGGATGTTATGGAAACTAGGTGGTCAATTTAAACCGCTTAACGTCTTTGTGAATGTGTTTCACAACTATTTCCGCAAAGCCAGATAGTTACATATTAATTTTCAGGAATTCGAGGAAGCACCACGATTTGAAGTTTCCTGATGCTTTCAGGTTATATTATAAGTACCATGATTCCGCGAATATATCTGTAATACACATTGCGTTACGTGTGTCTATGTTAAATCGGATTAAGCTCGTTAGAATTTGATATCATTCAATATGCTGCACGCACCTGTGACGCGTAACTTGTAAACAACTCTCGTATCAAATGCTGGAATATAATTCCCATCGAAATAGCTTAAATGTTCATATGAGAGTAGCGCGCAAACTATAACAACTTACATTCTATTTGCAACGGCTATTAGAATTTATACGCATAAAGCGAAAGCATAGAAAGTGAAGTATCAACTTGAATTTGCCGCGCAAACGAGATTCGTAATCAGGTTACGTGTGCGTGCATTTGCAAGCTCGAGAGAGAAATAAAACTTGGAAGGGCGGCATTTCATTTCCGCGTGTGCACGTGTACATGAGCGCGCGTTCTTAATTACGAGATGTTGATAAAAAAAAAGATTGTTTTTTTTCCCTAGTGAGTTTCTTGCCTTTCCAACGAAAAGAACAGTCGAACAATGGATAACCTACTGACGCGTTCTACTTTTTTTGCTTTTCGAGGGGTGGAAAAAAAGTTCGCAAATGAAGTAATTTTTTGATGTGTAAAAATTGTACTGAGGGTTGAGAAATTAGTGTGGTCTAGATATCGCGATGCACTTCTATAATAATTTATATTTTTATAATGAAGCTTTGTCTAGAATTTTCATTCGAAATTCTCGTTCGTCAAGAGGGAATTTTATAACAGAATATTTGGAGTGACGAAAAACGGTCGATACCAACCCAAGCATTGGAGAAATATGCTGCAAAGACATCTATTAGATAGATCAAATATTTGTAATAGAGAATTTGTTAGTAAGCTACTTTTGCTAATGCATTGAAAGCTCTTCAACGTGACATTAATACAGAAAATATGGAAAAAGAGTTTCTTCAAAAAGTTTCAATAATCTCTTTTACCCAATCCATTAGTGTAAAATATTGAACATTTTGAAAAATAAATGTACCCATTCGCCTTTGTGAAAAGTGCAATGACAACGTATCGCACGTAAATACCGTTGAAATGAATAACAACATGGATACGAAATTCCACGTTAAACTTGCCTCTCGGGCGCAGTAGCTCTCTCTCTCTCTCTCTCTCTCTATCTCACTCAACTAAATTTGGTCGGATTAGCGAAAGCGTCTGGCAGTCCAACTGAATATGTGATTCGCGCACGGAGTTCGTATCAACGACGCCGATACGAGCGCTTGTTATAATATATATGCCAGCCGAAAAAAAAAAGAACTACGAGTTGGATACGAGACTCTCCGTCGAGTTATATATACCGAGGCGGATTGATCGAAATTGAACGTTTGTTTGATTTTTCGAGCTTCCAGTGAATTTATTCGCCTGGAAATTATTCGTTTACCGCGAGCAAATTATGTAGATTGCCCGAAATGGTATCTTGATTAATAAACGCAGTTCTGCGAAAATAAATGTTTGCTCGAGAAAATACAGATTCATAATGAGAAAATTAAACTGAAATTCTTCGTAAAAAGTTATTGAAGATTTACTCGGAATAAATGCTTTGTTACTGCCTAGAGTTTTGCTTTGAGGACAAAAATATAGGGCACCGTCATATTGGTAAGTACGAGAGGAGTGTTAGCGCGATTCATATGCACTTCGAAGCATTACGAATTTTCTAGGAATTTTATTTTACGCAGTGCGGAGGAACTACCGTTATCTTGCGAGAAGAAAAATTTTATTAAATAATTTAAATTTCTCGCAAAAAGTTATTAGTAGTTCCGGAAATAATATAATTTTTTCATTAAATTACCACATTTATGAGTGCTTCGTTCTTGTGGAAATTATAATGCGTCAGCAATGAAATATTCTCACCTGAAACAGAAAGATGAATGGTCATTAGAATCGGATATTAAAATAAATTTCATCATTTTCGCAGAGTATTGATTATACAATATAATTGGAAATTTCGATCAGTTTATTTCATCAAACTCTTTTATAATGTTGCTTTTGCTTTTTCAAATACAAGTAGAAGAATATGGCTTTGGTCAGACACGTGATATATCACAACTTCACCCTGTATAAATTCAAGTTACGCAAACTTGATTATACCAACTCTAAATAAAAAACTGTAAATTCCGAAAGCACCTGCTTCCCTTAAAAAAAAAACAAAGAAAACACGCTGCCGAAACAACACACAGTCTCGCACGCAATATTTTCCATCTTTAACACGTCAACGACGAGTAAAAAAAAACAACTGAAGCTTCTACCGAGCGTGAAGAAAAAAAAAGTTCGCAACAAGCATCGAGCAGCAACAAAATATAAGCAAAAGCGAATCTGCAAGTGAAACGAGCCGCGCACGACTTTTGAATATTTCATCGACTTGCTTTCCTCGCGTTACCTACGTTGCCATTGTTGTTGTTGTTGTTGTTGTTGAGTGAACACCCACACCTGCGTTTGATACAAGTTTAATTATACGTGGAAGCTAACTTTTTCCATTTTCTTTTGAGGAGTCGACGACGCTGCTGCTGCCTGTGTCGAGTCGAATTTGAATGCCGACAAGTTCTATGTGACTTTCATGCAAGAGAAAGAGAGAGAGCCGCGTTAACGCGCTTTAAATAGTCCCAGAGAGTTTGCCACCTGCAAGATGTTGCATACTGTATCGGACTTTTTTTTTCTCACTCACATTCTTTCTCTTTGAAATACACCGTGCGATAGTTATTTTTATGTAGTTATGTACTTTTCACGCTTCCGTTGAACTTTACGCTCGAGCGTTCGTAATCGATTATGGATTTTCTCGTTGCTCGCGGAAGGAAAAAAAAAATAAACAAGTAGAAAATATCAAGTATTAGTCGGACGCGATTGAAAAGAAAAAAAATTTTTTTTTTCATGCTACTAACTAGTCTGTTCGCGAAAATTAAAGCAATCGAAATCAACTTGAAATTTCTTGTTTTCGTGATTGCCCGCGCGTTCAAGAATATTCTAATGAGAAAAGTTCGCCGCGTTCTCTCTCTCTCTCTCTCTCTCTCTCTCTCTCTCTCTCTCTCTCTCCCACGGCATCAGCGCAAATTTGAGAACGCAAAGTACTGCACTTTAGCAAACTTTCGACAAGCGTATCTTTTTACCTCAAATACCGGCGTACCTCAAGTACGGTTTACCCTCGTTGTCATCTAGAATTCCGAAACAATTATACACCAGGGCTCAAAGTAATTGAGTTGACGAATTGATTGCGGTATAATGAATGTACTGCCTATAATATACTGCGTAGTTTTACAAAAAATTCTTTCGTTTTCAAGGTTAAATAAAAAAAAATATCAAGCACTTAATCTCAAGAAATAAATAAAATAAAAAGGATTTGCCAACTAGAGACTAGACGCAACGCGTCTATAAGCTAAGATATCGGTGTCCGGCTTTGGCGCCGCAAAGTGGTTTTTCCATCGAAAGCGCGCTCGTGAATTATCCTTTCGCACGGCGTTGCCGATGGTAGTAGTAGTAGTAGTAGTAGTAGTGGTGGCGGCGACGGAAATTGAGCGGTCGCGTCGCTGCCGCGCGTGCGCCGATCGAAGATATGGACCGCAAAGTGTGTCTGTGTGGGGAAGCCAACTCCCTCTCGCGCGTTTATTACGTTCACTGGGTCGACGCTCTCGACTGTATATATGTCTATCTCTATGTCTATTCTGCCGTCGTCGTCGTCTCGAGTGCCCGTCGTGGCCTCTCGGCCAATCGATGCGCCAGTTAATGAGAAATGCTGAGTGATTTCCACCCGTTGACTTGACGAGTGTTTCGCGGTCTCTCTGTATGTGTGTGTGTCTATAGTTATGTATGCTATTCGATTGTTCGGAAGCGACTGTCCAAATTGAATCTTTTCAATCTATCTTTGGTTTTGCGTGAATTATACTGAATTGCCATAGTTATTTGCCATTGGGTGAATCAAAATACGATTATAGTTCCAATTTTTATTTCTCTGTTTATACTTTTTAATGCCATAAGTTTAAATGTATACAAAAAAGCTTTGAACGCAATTCGATGCACAATTATCGTACATAACCGAGTTTAAAATAAATTAACTTGTTATCGGTACTACGCGTGCGCGTGGTACGGTTCAACGAGCTAGAAAAGTGCGCAATGCGTGTGTATTTTCCTTTGTGGAAAATGCGAAAAATGTAGACGGTGCACGAAACGGGCACGAAATTTCGAGTGTAGTGTGTTTAAATAGATTAAATTCTGCTGAACATTTGGTCAGAAAAAGTCAATTTATATGTGTGAAATTGGATATTCTGCCATGCAGTGAGGTTTGAATGTTAATTTTTGAAAAATATCAGTAGAACCAATATTACAATTTTCATGTATGAAGAGTTACGCTTATTCATTCAAGAGTTTTAACAATTCGCGAATTTTATTAAAAATTGTAAATTTACAATTGCACGGATCTTAAATCCAGCTTATTAAGAATTCCAGAATGTGAATTTTCTTCTAATGAGTAAATTGAACCCATCGAAACGTTTAAAAGAACATTATCAAGCAACATTACTGGAAGAGGGAGCAGCAACACGAATTAAATAAACTTTACTTAATTGTTTCCCATGAACTTTACCCCTACGAAAAAAGGGTTCCGTCCTTTTAATTATCCTATTTCCGCACTAGTTAGATAATACACTATTAATATCCACTAATATTGTTATTTATTTACAACATCCGCTCTCCCCTGCCGAAAAAAAAAAATATCCACTACTCTATCCATCATCATTGGAGTGTTCGCAATTCCATCGGACCTGTAGAAAAATCTGTCGAGGCTCCAACAATAATCCCCTTGATAAAAACAATCGAAAGACAAGAGAAAAGAAACTCGTCGGTAACGAGGAAAAGATTAGCCGGATTAACGCTAAATGAGAAACAATCATGCCGGCTAAATCCGTCGATTCGAATTCGATGAGTGTTCAGCATAATCGAGGGATATACGAAAGAAAAAGTCGAAGGGTGGCACGTTTCTCCCTCCCTCTCTTGTTTCAATCGTCTTCTTCCCCTTCTTGTATTTCTCTCACTCTCCCTCTCTCTCTCTCTCTCTCGTCTGAAATCAGATCAATCACTCGCGGATTTTTTTTTTCGGTGACGCGACGATTGACTCGTCGAACAAGTGCCGAGTGTTTTACGATGGATCATGGCGTTTATGATGAGGAAAAGGGGGGAGATTTTCAGCGAGGACTTTATTACATTCGTTTTGATGATGATTGATCGATGGCTTTCTTGTGCAACGGATTTTTTTTTACGAGGGGAGGCTTTCGCCAGGTGTTTGTGACGCGATGATACCTCCGATAACGTGATTTGCTTTTTAGTTCCGCTCCATGTCGCGTGAACGATATTTTAAGAGATAAAAAATAGTTCGGTTCGTTTCGCGTGCGTCGAGGCTACATCTACAACTAAATTGATTTGATTTAATTTTAGTGGTGCATCTTTAAATGAACTTGAGAAATATTTTAAATAATATTGGTTTTCTATTCAATCTCAAAACTTTCTGAGGATTTCAATCGCAAGATACTTCAAGTGAAATTGAAAACCAGCTTACTCGTGATCTTTTTATAAGATCAAAGGGCCGACGGAGATTCTTCAAATTTTATCTCTGAAAGTGTTTGGAAAAGAAATGCTAAGCTTTTCAAAAAAAATCCGCAATGTTGATTCAAAAGTGTATAAAATGAAAAAAAAGAGGTAAAAGGTATTTTTGAAGTTCTTCTCTCTATAACACGATAGCTGCAGTAGAGTAGCTAAATAATCGTTGAGAAAAATAAACGACGAAAAAGTTCACACAGCAGCGGATATGTGTGTGCACACAGAAGCGAAGACAGGTTCATAATACGACAGACATAGACGGCGTTTAACGTTAGAGGGGGTAACAACAGCAGCAAAAAAGCCCGAAGCGTATTACAGTACGCGGCTATCACGCTCGTTTCATCTTTCGCTTTCTCTCTTGCAGCGTGTAACGGGCCAAAAAAATCCACGTCATTCTGACAATTTTTTTCCTCTCCTTGCAAAAAAAAAAAGAAAGAACTGCCTTTTAGAGAAAAATCTTTTACGTTGACCCTTTTTCTCCCGTGTAACTCGCAATGTCAAAGGATTTTCGCGACAAAATTTTTTTCTGGTTCTGTAGAATTACGGGTTATATAGTAACGTTTGTAAACGAGCTAGGATGGAATTTTACTTTAAATAATGTCTCGCATGAGCTTTTACCTCGTAATGAGATTAACAAATTTTAATCAAAATGCGAATCGAAATTGAGGAATATATTACATTCGTAATTAGTTTGCCTTTGAAAGAAATACAGTGGAATATAATTAAAAAAAAATAAAACCGTAATTTCAAAGCTTTTTTCCACACACCAGCTTTATCAATAAATTAAAATTTTATATTCTGGCGAGATATTTTTTACCTCGGTTATCATTTAAAATTACTTCGGAGTACAGAATTAATGTATTAAAAATTTCAATAAAAATATGACCTAATTTCAAAAACTTACTCAATTAAAATCCAAGCTTTACAAATGTACTTATTCGCAAGCAATAGCATCCCTGTATACAAAACAAGCATATAGAAGAGATAAACTGGAAGCAATGATACGCGAATCGACAAGACGAAATAGCCTCTCTGCCGCTCCGCAGATAGAGCAATATCGGCAGGTTTTAATCTCACCCCGCTCCGCTCGGTACACGGCCACGAGTTTTAATGGAATCTCGCGCGCCATTATGCCCCCATCGTCGCAGCCGACAACCGCAGATAAAGAAACTGCCGCCCGCGAAATATAAATCTCGAGAGAGATAATTAAAAAAAAAAAAGAGAGAGGAAGAGAAAAGAAAGTGAAATTTCAGTCAGGCGCGAGGCTCGGCTGAGTGGATCGATATTCCATTTGCCGGAAGAATGAACGGGACGAGGCGACAATTGTTCGGCTAATTTGTTTATGAACGTCGGGCGGGACGATGTTATGAGCGATCGAGGTTCTCGTGCGCCACCGAGTTTCCGAATAAATGGACTAGGTTTAAATGGATTTTTTCTTGTTGCCCCCGTTACTTTTTTTTTTCTTTACTCTCGAGGTTCGAGAATTGTGTATCTCGCTTTCGTTCAACGTGCTGGTATTCAACGAAACTTTATTTCGGGTAGTGTATCACTTTTATTTTTTAAAATAGTCATTTTCACGTTTCACTGCGGGCTTTCGAAAATATTTCGAATGTAAAGCACACGCGCATTGCGAGTATCCAGTAGCTAATTGAAAATCTCTATCCGCTTCGAATTTTATTGATTTTTTTTCTCGTGCGCAATCTATAGACTGGTTGTTTGAAATGCAATTAAATATCGGCAAACAGGAGCTTTTCCGATGCGGGAATTAACTCGAACGTCATCGCGCAAAAGAGTATTTACTATTCAATCGTTCAACAAACAAAAATGTGATTCGGAAATTTATTGATATATCATTCAGTATTTTACTGTGACAGTTATACACTTTATAAAAAAAGTATTAATTTATATTTTTCCAACAATCGAGATAAAACAAAACTTGAATTCGTCCGCAAAAAGAAACCAAAGGACCAGTACTTAATTATCTAAACTCATCCTCAGCTAAATCTCAAAGCTCAAAAGTAACGCCACAAACTCATACACAGACACACACAACTTCCAAATTATTTCCGCGTCATAAAAAGCAGAGCAACCGCACCGAGAAAGAGAAAGAGAGAACAAAAAAAAGAGAGAGAAGCGAACGCGAGAGCGAGAGAGGCAGAGTTTCCTCAATAGTAAGCGCGAACGTGCCAAAAGTGCGCGCGACATTAAACTCGCGCGAGAGTCGCGTATATACGCAAAATAAAAGCAGACAAAAGTATTTTCACCCCAGTACGCAAAATTTATATCATACCGCAACAGCTGCTCCTCGATACTGCATATACACGCTAATTGTCCGTGTTATTTACATGATTCTCTTCTTTTTTTTTCTGAATAATCTCGCCGAAACGATGATTGCTTTCGATTCGTGAAAATAATAAATCATTCTTTTTAACGAACCCGTTCGTTCAGCATGCAATGTTGGCCGAATTGTAAAGGAATTTACGAAAGAATGAAATAAAAAAAAAAATTGGTATTTCAAGCGGCTACAGCTCGTTAACTGCCATTTAAATTAAAAAAAAACATAGCAGTGCCGGTGAATGAAGTTTATTTGCGTTGCACTCGGTGGCTTGAATAATTCATTCGATTTTACAAGGGCAATCGATCGAAATGAAATATGAATCAGTGGCTTTTCGCAAAATTTTCTGAATGCACTCAATGATTGCGGCCGTCGATAGCGGTTATTTAATTTGTGAGCAGTGATGGAATTCGATTAAACTAATTGGATCATTTTTTTTTAATTACTTTGATTGATTTGATTGATGGCGTATGATAGAGCTTACTTTTGCATTTTTTAACTAATGTTATCAGCTGGATAAATTGATAGGTATCCTAAATACTTTTCATTCCGTACTTGCCGGAAAATATTTATCTCTCATTCCATATCCACACGCTGCAGTTTTAAAAGTTCCATTACATTTTTTAACGAACTAATTGCTTTCGAGCCGAAAACTTTTCGATATTCTCGTTGAAAGCGCTGACGTCAAGATCGGCTTATATTCTACTCATAACGTAAGCCAACGATCAGGAAAAGCTTTCCGCGTTTGCTAATAAATTCAAAACTCTCAAGTCCAAAATGCGAAAAGCCAAACTTCCTGATGGGGACTTTATTCTTTTATGAACTCGAAAAACCGTTGTGCCGTTATGACGACGCCTACGATATACTCCAACGGGTTAATGTAGAATCGAAGTTCAAAAATGCTGTTACGCGATATACGTACAGAGTTTGAAATATTTCGTTTCGACAAAAAAAAAATTTTGGATGCAGTGACCTACTTTCTGTACCCGATATACTTCCTTGAGCGAGAAAGATTTTACAATTTTTGCTGGAATACTGCGAGGAATCTAATACATTTCTGTAAAGGTCGCTGTACTAAAACACAAAAAGCGAAAAGTGAGTTGAGCAACGCTAGATTTTCCATTTGGTTACTATTCATGAAAAAAAAGCTCTAAAATTCAATACAAAGGCAAACATTTTATCTGTAACAATGCTCACTTGCATTTACATGCCAGTTGTCACGCGACATATTTTCAAAGCAAACTGATAAAAAAAATATTTATTTGTAAAATTTAACATTCACCACGTATTCAAACAAAACAAAAATATCGCGGCAACCTTTTAAATGATTCTTCAAGCGAGAAAAAAAGTGGCCATTCATCAAAAATTGTCAGTTGAACAAAAGCTGCATTGCTTGCTTGACCGGGAATCTCTTTCAAATGCATAACTCCGTGAAATTGTGTCACGCACGCTTTTCATCATATTAAACAGAAAAATTTGATTACAAAAGTATAAGGCTTTTTTTAATAACAGAAAAAGTTTAACATTATGTTGGTTCGCTTATCACAAAAACGTGAAATTAAATTTTTTTTATACGGTGTTCTCGAAAATTTAGTGCTGTTTTGAAAAACTCTGGCAACTGCGCGGGCGGTTATTGCATACAAGACTTACCTGGATACTGTAAGCGTATAATAATATTGAGGAAAAGTAAATAGCTATTTTTTGCTCTCGGAGTTTTAACTAGAAAAAGATACAGTGTTTACCTGCACACTGTTAGTGTAGGATAATATTGGAGAAAAGTAAATAGCTATTTTTTGCTGTCAGAATTTCAACTAGAAAAAGATACAGTGTTTATTAAACAAACAGTAGAATACATCTAAATTTCGAAGTTAAAGCGTTGAGTTTTCGACGCTACGGGAATCGAAAAAAAAATCGAAATGCCCGACTATACGTCGATTTGACTACTTAGCGAGAAAAAAAAATCATTAAATTTCATTCAAGCGAAGATTCTCGCGCTTTCGAGTAAATCTTTCGTACCTTAAAGCCATAAATCGCTCGACATCATCACACCGCAGCCAACTGGAGAACTTTAGAATCCCTCGCAGCTCGTTGCGCGAAGCTTGACGAATGACTCGCCGCGCGACGTAGAGTAATTCGCACAGCTCACCGTGCGTTCTTTATCTATGAGAGTGAAATTTGATGATTCCGCCATCAACGTTCTGGACCTCGTATTTTCGGCTTGATTTACGATATTGAATTTTTTTTTACAGAACGTCGAGGTGAGAAAAAAAAAGAATATGATTCATTGTTTTTTTTTTAATTTTCAACGAGTCTAAAAATCATTGCACATCTCATCGGCGCTTCGTCAAGTGAAAATTTAATTACTTTGGCGCTTGATGAATTTCTCGGTTCGCCAAACGCTCGAAATTTCCAAGATCGACGCCGAAACTCGCGCGGATAATCCCCGCAGGCGCGCTCGCGATCGCGTCACTCCATTGAGCAGAGCGCAATGCGGTAAACAACTACGCCCCGCGCGCCGCCATCCACGACGCGCGAAGGAAATGTGCCGCTCGCGCTTTATGTGCCGAGAGTAATTTTTTATTTTATTTGAGTTTGCGCTCACTTTTTTTTTCGTCGCCGGCTTTGCACTGTTTGCTCGGGAGTTTGAATGGCTTTTTAGAAGATTGTTTCAATGTTTGCTGAATTATTATTTGATTTTTACTTTAATTATTATGTAGAGATCTTTTAAAAACGTGTGATTGTTGAACGTTATTTCTGAAGACATACGCAGAAATAAACTTTTTATAAAGGAATATAAAGAAGACTTATTTTGAAAACAAATTATAACGTGAGAGTGACATTCGGGCCAATTAACTATTTTAATAAAAAAAATTTAATGAAACAAAATTTGCCAGTGCTTTAATAATAAAAAAAAATCACCCGTACAAAAGAAAAATGAGGTCCTCTCGTTCTCTTTTCAGCTCCAGCTATATCTCTATTTCCTCTTAATTGTCGGAATACAGTGCCACGCCGAAGACGAGCTTCCAGCGCGTTCATAATAAAAACCAGCCAGGCGTCACGTTCAAATTAAACAATTAAAAGCGACAAGCTTCGTTCGCCCATAATCCTTTCTCTCCAACTCTTTTTTTTTTTTTTTGTGAATGCTCGACTGACCTAGTACCATTATCTCGCGAATACGCCTTTAATTATCATCGGCTTGGCAACTCTCTGTTTTTTTAATGCAGACTGATGAAAATTAGGTTATGTTTTTAATTTCTCGACCGAAATTTGGGTGTCAAGGCATATTAACTTCAAGTACATTGACAAGCTTCACTTTACGAGTAATTAGATTCAGTTTCTCTAGCGCTTGCCAATTTTTAGACTTTCCACTGAAAAAGGTTCATTTTTGGTGCACAAGACTGGTTATAATACGTATGCTCCACATGATAAAACCTGACGAAAATTTTATAATTTTCTCTGAAATTCGACGAAAGTACACCGACGTAGAGTTTTTGTAACTCAATGAAATACCTTAGTTACATTTTGCATTAGCGTATGCTGAGAATTATACAGCTACGGAATCTCATTAAATGAAGGTAGACACAGTATATAAGTAGTAGTATGCATATGAAGAGTTGACGCTATATTAAAATGACGTGTGAAGAAAATTTGGAATTTTTAAATTCGATAAAAAAAATGGAAATACGTTAAAAGATTCAGATCTAAGCTGATATTGATAAAAATACGTTACATTAGAATAGAATTTCACAATAAAATATGTTATCGGCTTACAGTAAGCCATATAGCTTCAATTTCAACGAAAAAGTTATGCAAGAGAAATACAAATCCGTTAACATAAGCAACAAGCATTACATTGTCCGCTAAACACAGGATCAAGTATCAATGTTCTCCAATAACAACGCTAACGAAAATCCGATCACATAAAATCGCGAGGATGAAAGAAAGAAAAAAAAATTGGTGGAAAAACTCGGGATAAAGAAGAGAACTGTAAATACGTGAGCGTCCTATTTTCTCGCGCGCATCGCAGTGCCGCAAATACGTGAGAAAAGGAGAGGAAAGGGTCAAGAAATCTTCAACTCTTCGCGATATCATCGAACTTTCTGCGCGAGGCGACAATGCGACGTATATACACTCAGAAGTTCTTCGGTAAACCAAACAAACTGCAGCAGTCTCCTGATTTACGAAAAAAAAAACTGCGAAAAGTTGTTGATTGCTCGTTAACGTTTCGGTAGTTTGCTCTTCGTTATGCCTTTCTTTTGTTACGACACGATACATAATGTCACTCAAGTAAAAAGAATGTTCAACAACCAATTTGGCTGTTTATTCAATGAAAAACTTTTAATTGTTGACGATACGTTAGTCTAGCTCGGAAAGTTGTACTAAATCGCTGGGAATGTTTTAACGAGCTATCGAAAAAAAGGAAAAACAAACTGAACGTAACGATGCGAAAATAATGCATTGTTATGAATAGCGAAAAAACTATGAATACTTGAGAACAGCTTTGTAAACAAGATTGCTTTGTTAAGAATGAAAACGTGCATTAGAATTAAATTGTTTAATATTCAAAAATAATAGAAATAAGTTTTTAGTTTTTATTCTGATGTCAATAACGACAGTAACGCGATTAATTTAACCAGAATTTTTATTACCCAATTACGAACAAAAAAGAGCACGATACGATTATTAACTGCTAACGAAATTTCAATTACCAATCTTCCAACAGAAGATGAATTATCACTCGAAAGAATTTTCCATTACGAATTGACAAAGAATCAACCTGCTATTGACATACGTAGATGGAGAAACGATTGTAGAACAAATTCTTTCCAATTAGAAAATTCTTTTACCTCTCGCGTGTTATTTCACAAATGAAAAGTACACAACTTGAGTAAACCCGGTGGGCAAGCATCTTCTCTCGCTCTCGAGTTAAATTGAAAAATTACCGCTTCACCTCATAAAAATATGCAAATGCAAGAGAAGGAGCCGTAAGAATCCTGACACATCTCATTAGTAGCGAGAAAGCGAAATGTCAGCGAGCTGTTCACTCTCTTTCTCTCTCAGTGAATATAAGCCGAAAACTCGCTTTTCCACGGTCTCAAGCGTTTAAGAAAATTAGACAATAAAAGCGCTATGCCGTAAAAATAAGGATCCCTATGTGAGAGAGATTATAGAAGCACGATTTTGAATTGCAAATCGCTGGATTTTGTTCCTTTCATCTTCTTGTTTGTCCGGAAATAATCCTAAAACGCAAATTTTTTCTATTGTAAAATCTACACTTTATTTTGTGTTACTGTTTTTAATGTAGTTACTGCAGAATTACGGTCTATTAAATACGTCTCTAAACTTCAAATGTAATTCTGAAGATTACATATACCTAATTCAAAAGATCTTTCAATCTGGCCATTTTCGAGATTTCATAATAAAATGTTTAAGCAACCAATTAAAATAAAAATATGGACAAGTAGCGTTTCAATCGAAAAAGTGTCGAATATGCATAAGAAAAGAAGTATTGCAAAAGGCAGTTCCTCGAAACTCTCACGCTAAAACTCTATTTCCGAGTCTTTTCTATATAATATTGCGTTACCGTCAGAAATATGTCACTGTGTCAACTTTCAATGGGCCAAACGTATAACGGATAATCGATAAAAAGCTTCTTGGAGAGTTTGAAGTAAAGCCGATTGCATGTTTTCGTGGGTTTCAGAGATGCATTGAAATATAAAAAAAATTTTAGGGACGATTTCTACAATAATCTATTTATTTCGTAATATTACTGTAACTTATAATATATGAGTTGTTGTTGTAGCAGTACAGACACAACTATAAATGGTAAACTCGGAAATAATCATAACTTTGAAATGTGATTTTAAACATCCATTTTTTTCTTAATCTTTCAACTTGACAATATAGAATGTTATGACTGTTGCTTCTATTACGCAATTAGTTCTCATCACACAGTATAATATTATATCTAATTATCACAACATTTCGTGAAATTATTGTTGTTCGTTGTAAATAAAAAGTTTTAAAAAGCAATTTGTTATTTTTTTCTATTATTAGTTAAGCTTCCTTATTAGTAAGCATAGAATTTGAAAGTAATATTTTCTTAGAACTACGATGAAGTCAAGTATTTCATTAATTATTGATTTCCTATGGGAAATAAAATCCTCTTTGCAAGCTCGAATAAAAAACTGCTTTACAGACAGGACCAGCTGAGAAATTTTTCTTCATAAAGTTTATTAATTAGTGCTTTAAAAAGAAAAATAAATTTCTTTTTAGAAGCGTGGATGAAAAAAAAAATGGTCTTATTAAAATTATCTGGGAACCTTAAGAGAGGCAGAATGAAATTTCATTGTCTCCAAGAAGCCTATTAATTAATGCTACACAATTCTGTTTGTGAAACTGCGATATTATGTCAGTTAATGAAACCATTTTTTTTGTGAAAACTGAGTTTTCAGCAATACGTAATGATAGAAGTAATATTCGTTTAATTTTTGCAGGTACTTATTAACCTAAAACAATAAACGGTGCAGGACCACTATTTGAAAATAGTACGAAATACGGAAATTGACATGAATAATATGTACCTGCTGACATGGCACATCAAAAAATACAAGCTAAGCATGCAAGATTTCGAAAAAAAATGTAAACAAAAGCAAAGCTAAATCTCGCAGCTCCTTTGTTCTAGTTGTGTATCGCGCTGTATGATATAATTTTCGCGAAGCGAAGCCAACATGATTAAGTGCTTGCACGATTTATTAAGCCATCCGCGAGAGGATTACCGAGTTCGATATATACGGTGGCTTTCACGAGCGACGGATCTACTGATAACGACGTTAACTATACGTGGAATTCGCAAATCCATCCATTACCTTCGAGGTGGAAACCGTAAAATTTTATCATGCGATTATTGGATATCCAGTGTAGGTAAGTTCAACGAATATTACGTGCTGATTGACTTTATTTCGCTACTTTTCTGGAAGAGGCGGTTAATTTGCGATTTGAAATTTCAAGTTTAAAAGCGAAAGGAAAATCTCCAAAGTTTCTCTTTTTCAGTTGCCCTGCATTATAATATGCAGCGTACTGGTAAGATGTTTATGATGCTTTTCCAGCCGTGGCAAACCGCAGAATTTAAGTGCTCGCAGTCATTAGTGTAAGGCTAAGAGCCTTGAATTTGGGTCAGAGAGAGATGTGAAGTGTGTGTGTGTGTGTGTGTGTGCGTGCGTGGCTTTCAAGAGCATTCTATCGAAGCTACGAGACCATTAAATTTCTGACCAATTATAGCTTCATTATAGACCTTACTAATGAGGCACCTAAAAGCAAAGTGGCATGTGATATATGCTCCATTTCATACCCTTTTTTGAGAGCTTTTTGGAATATTTTTTTTTCACGCTTAACTTCGACATGTCAACGGTAAGAACTTTCGACCGATTTTTTCCAAAAAAAAAATGTTTAAGAAATCATAAAAAAAGAGATATAAATCAAACGCTTCAAAGCCATTTCATCGACCTCTCAAAACCCCTATTGTCTATTTCTCTTTTGTTCCTTCACCGCGGCTACCATAAAAACCCTTCAAAAATAAAATCCCAGTCGATCGCAGAACAAAAGGCGCACACCCGCGAAATAAAAAAAAAAGAAAAGAAAAAAAGTTCAATAGCAGCGGCGCAGTGTGGCAAACAAATTCTCGAGGTAATTTTATGATTTCCCATCGAGCCGGTTAAGTTGGCTCGGAGGACGCGTTCAAATGGTCGGCAACCGGCAAAAGACAGAGAGAGAGAGAGAAAGAGAGAGAAGCGTTCCGGTGCAACGCAGCAATTTACTGCTGTGCGAAAGCACCTCCTCCTATCTTACCCAACCCATAATCCATTTGCATTCGCGAGCGGCAAGAGAGAGCTTATTTTTCAAGTGTGTGTGCGCGCGCGTGGGCGGCCACTAGCGCTTTGGAATTTTTTCGGAAAAATTTTTCGAGCAGCGCGATAAATTAAGCGAGGCGTGGAAAATTCCGGAGCTTTATATGCGGAGCGATACTATTTTTCTCCTACATGTACGCGCAAGTCGCGCGGGAATAACAATAAGTTTCAAGCATAGATGTTGTGTGTTTGTTTTATTATTATTATTTTTTTAAAGTATTATTATGGATTTAATCCGGAGTAACGTGCATAATTTTGCGTTATGGATTGGAATTATTGTAAAATACATTATTTATTGAGAAATTCAACGAAAATTAAAACCATGAATAATACATTACAATATTATGTTATTATTTCGCTGACGTATGAAAGCTTCGCGAATAATGATAATGAAATGTATTTTATTATAAATAAGTTATCGTACAATATGAAAATAAAGTAATACGAATCCTCCATTTCAGCGCGATTTAAATTTAGAATTCATTTCGGGAATGATTTCCACGTCACTTCAACAATCCATTTCCCATCATCGGCTTATTTACAATGTAAAATTTAATTATTCACCGCGTACTTCAAATATCACTCGTATATAATTTCATCGGCTCGCTAATAATAATTAACGATGTGCACATATATTTATTTCGCGTATAATTTTTAACGAGTATAATCGGCCAAATAGAGCTATGACCTTATTATTAATGCCGCGAAAATGGCATAAAACTTTTTTCGCAGAGCCGAGAGAAAGAGAGAGAGAGAGAGAGAGAGATAAATTAGCTGGCTGATAATTCTTACAGAGAAGTTGCCGAGGAAATATGAGAAAACTTTCGTCGGAATCAGTTGAAATATCTTGGTAGCCTGCGCGCAAAGCTTATATATACATGACCGCGCGGACACGATAAGACAGAAACAGGTACATTACACGCGAATCAACAACAACAATAACAACCAAATTACACTCGCACTGCTCAGTTGTTTCACGAAGAAGGAGAAAAAAAAGCCCAAGAAAACGCATAAATTTTTTTTTAATGAAAATCTTCGGGCCATAAACTTACGGCTTGCCATAGTTTGATGCTCCACGTCGGGTTTCAGTGTGATTCAGCATTAATATATTGAGAGAGAGAGAGAGAGAGAGAGAGAGAGAGAGAGAGAGAGAAGTTGCATTTGCCGAAATGTCTATTCGGTACATACTGTCGAGGCTGTAAATAATTTAATGGCCAAAGTTTCCATCCTTTTCAGTCGAACGAGCGCCAGTATAATTTGCTTCGAATGACATTACTCGCGCTAATTGTTTTGACAAGCAAAGTTTGATCAGTTAAACATACTCTCTCTCTCTCTCTCTCTCTCTCTCTCTCTCTCTCTATCTGTCTCTCGGCTTCGCTCCCATTTGTCAAAGTTCAATCGGAATTTCATCGGGATATTACATAAGTATTCGTCGTAAAAAATCATTTTAAAAATCAATACGTGACACAATAATACACTGCTCGCTGAATGCTATTGTAAATAATATCACATTCAGTTAACGATGCTACGAGTTATATTGCGATGCAGATGAATTCGCATGGCTTGTTTGAAAATGCGACATATCCATTAGATGGAAATACGCGTGAGAACGTTACTGAACCAATTTGAATTTTAGTATGCTCGTAATGATGCGAAATTTTCATTATCCAGCAAATTTCGTGATTTTTATTATTTCGATGAAATGAAACGACAGTGATTTCGTCGAAATTTGATTGAATGCACACACGTGTCAGATCTGAAAAAAAAATATTCTTTTTTTTTAAATGCTATCTCCACCAAAGCTTTGCTTGCCAACGTTGTATATATATACATAATCCACCAATAAAAAAAATGCATGAACTCTGATCCATGCACTCGAGTCGGTTGAATCGTCGGCTATCAAAAAAGCTTACCTAAGCAGAGTTGATCTTTGGGGGGGTAGGATCGCTGAAAAAAAATCATGGCTTTTTGTTTGAAGATTCACTCGAGAGACGCAGCGTTTTTAGTGCTCGCGTTCCCGGAAAGAATCCCTTGTCAGCCGTAAAGAGAAGGCGATCTCTTTACGACGTTCTCGCTCGCGGAGAGAGATACGAGGCGCAGAGGAGATTAGCTATGAGGATGATTGAGATGGAAAAATGGCGTTTTTTTTTTCGAAAATTTGCTTTTCGAGTGGAATGAACTTTGTTTGATCGTTGTATTTTTATACTTTGTGTTCATAAGACGGTTTTCTTGTCTTTCGAGTTTTTCTAATAACAATAAAATCAATTATTCTTTTTTTCACCTTCGGACAAATATGTTATGAACGAGAATTAACGCGAAAACGAATGAGAGAGATTTTCACGATAAATTACATATTGTTCCAGTTCTTGGTACATGTGCCTACATGAAATATTGCACAAATGAATTTCTAGTACATGGACGTGCGTGGACGTGTTTCGAATATCACATTCTTAATTATTTTGCCGCAACTTCAATGTGAATTGCAAATTTCATAAAAGATATTTTTTGTTGTTGAAAATTTTATAAAAGAAACTTCCCCGTCGCGAATCCCTTTGAGTATGCATGAATCATTTTTCATTAAAGTTTCATTATTGTTGGTAGCAATAAAACTCCGTAGCGAGAAAAAAATTCCGGGAAGAATTTCTCTTCAGTTTCTTCTTCGCATATTTTATTCACAAGTGTGCCTCACATGTCATCCACGTTCATTTTTGAAACAAACGTAGTAATCAAATAAAATGTCAGTGTCGAACAGAATCTACAATTTCTACGAGAACATCGCCAGCTGAAAACTGCATTCTCATGAAAAAAAATGGAGAAAATCGTAGGCAGAAAAACGAGATCTCCAGTGAAGGAAGATAAAAAAAAGTTTGTCTAGCACCCCCAGCTCGTCTATATTTTTCTCGGCAAACAAAACTACGACCCTAATAATTTTTTTTCCCACGCGCGCGCGTCACCAGAGCGAATAAAGAGCTTGGCTGTTTCTCCTTTCTTTACAACCTCGCGAACGATGTTTATCCTCGTACGGCCACCAATTTTCCTCGCCCGCGCTATGATAATGAACTGTTGGCTTTTACGCGAAGTTTTTTTTTTCTCGCGACGACGAGTTTTATAGCGCCAGCCAATTTACGGACTACGTATATCGTCGTAAAACGGAATCCGTGCGAAATGTTTGAATAAAAAAAATAGTAATAAAAAAAAAGATTATCCGAATTATTTTTATCGCTGGAATAAGTAAGAAGATCGATACGCGCAGGTCAACGAATGTAAACAGAGTCTGAATACAAAGGGACAGTAACGACACAAATTCATTCTTTATCGGAGAATACAGCTGCCCTCTCGGTTTCGGTAAACAACTGATGTGAGGGTATTGCAATTTGATGTCAATACGTCAACATTCAAGATTGATCCAATATCATTTTGGAAAAATTAAAATAAGAGACAGTAACGACACAAATTCATTCTTTATCGGAGAATACAGCTGCCCTCTCGGTTTCGATAAACAACTGAAGGTATTGCAATTTGATGTCAATACGTCAATATTCAAGATTGACCCACGGATACCGACCAATCCCTGTTTTATCGGCTTTTATAGTTTTTTCAAGTTTTTTCCAAAACAAATTCATTTTCCCAATTTTCCGGTAGCGCTCTTCGCTATTACAATTAAAAACATCTGTCAAAGTTTCAGAACGATCAGTTCATTTGTTTTTTAATAAAGTTCCGAAAACTGATCGAAGGCAATGCGAGCCCGGTGAAAGCAATGGATGAATATTTGCCACAAGTTTTCCGAACTTTATTAAGAAACAAATGAACCGATCGTCCTGAAACTTTGACAGATGTTTTTAATTGTAATAACGAATAGTGCTACGTTCCGAAAAATTGGGAAAATGAATTTGTTTTGGAGAAAATTTGGAAAAACTTTGAGCCGATAAAACAGGGCCCGCGGTAGGTATCCGAATTCCACTTAATTGGCACCAAGAAATGCGCTTTCTTTCCAAAGAAATGCGGCTAAGTAAATAATCGAGTGGTTTTTTGCAATTATTTATTCTAATCAAATAAAATCATCAAGCTTACAAAAAACCACGAGTTATCAACAAAAATAAACGTGAAATCAATACTCCAAAAATTCAAAAGAGTATACACACGCATTTAATGAGCGCCGAGAACGCTAATGACACTTGCGTTAAGTTGAGGCTCGTTGAGCTCGTTAAGCTTTAATTTTTTGTTGTTTACAATTGCTGGTTATATATATACACACGCTCGCGAAGCCTTTGACACGTCGATCGTCATGCACGAGAGGGTTTTTGGCCTCCGCGCTCGTTAGCGGTTTTAGCTTTAGAACGGAATCTCCCAGAAGTGATCTTGATTATACGGTCGAGTGGCCAACTTCACTCTTGAAATTTCGTACGAGCAATGCCGAATATCATCGTTTATTATAGTATACTTGACGGCATACAATTGAATGAACGAACACATTTTCTGCGGATAATCAAATTAAGCAATCGATTGAGAGTTCGCTATGATATGATGTATGTACAATAGTATTTCCATCTCGAATAATTCCGAGAGAGGGAGAGAGATAGAGAGAGAGAGTTGAGAAGCAATTATAGCTGTGCAAAAATTTAAGCAAGTCATTTAAATAATTCATTATGAAAATCCAGTGAGCGCATGGCTGTAGATTGAAACTCGGTCAAATTGGACGTCTAATTAAGAGCTACTTGAACAGAATTTAAATTCTATTGTCCGCTTGGGTAAGATAAAAGCGAGTTTACTTCAACAGCTAAAGAGAATTACTTAGTAAGAAAGCTCGGGCGAGCGATGGATCAGACATTGAAAATGTTGCATTTTTGGCGCTGTTTCAAAAAAGTATAAACTTTTTTTCTTTTGCTTCGAGAGAAAGACATGATTTATCATCTTCAAGTTCTGCAATTCGCTTCATTTTTCAAAAAGTTTTCATATTGTTCTTAGTAAATGCTTGCTATCTCAAAAGTTTTATAAAAAAAACCAAAGTAGCGGAAGGATAAATGTATACTTGCGGCTACTCAACTCATTTCTTCCGACAATAAATATTCTCGATGTAATTTTTTTTTACTGAAGATTACAAAACTTTACACTAGACGTTTGTACAGAATAATAAGATTAATGTACGCAAAAAAGCGTAATCTGATTTGCTTTCCGCAGTCAAAAAAAAAAACAAAAACAAAACGAGTTTGCCCAAAACATATCACTGCAGTACGAGTAGTATTCTTTCATTCGCCCACGTAACTCAAAATCCATCCATCATCGAAAAAAGAAAAAGCAAAAACAAGCTGACAAACAAGAAACAAGAGCAAACACTGTGGAATGAATGATCGCACACTTGGCACTGCATACAAACACAAGTAATCGTCGAAAGAGCAGCAGCAGCAGTAGTGCCCAACTCGAGAAATTTCATCTCTCTCTCTCTCTCTCTCTCTCTCTCGCTCTTTCTCGTCGCACGGCGATGGATAAAAACGAATTAATTACCGCGAGTCTCGTGATTAATTGAGTCGCGAGCGTGGAGCAGTTTTCCCAGAGATGTACTCTCGCAAGCCGGAATAGCAGACGGACGCGCGAAAGCCTTCCGCTATTTTTCTTGCCCTTATCCACTTCGCTTTCCGCAGCCTTGAGCATTAGGCTCATATATAGTCTCAAGTTTTTTCCATTTTTTTTTTTTCGACGTTGAATGCTATTTTGTTTAACCTGCATTTTTTGTTTCTCTAGCTCAACATTCATTGATTGCTCGTTGCGTGTTTATGCGGTGTTTTTTTAAAATATTTTTGGTGTGTATTTGTATATATATATATATGACGAAATCCAGAAAACAATACCTACTTTCTGAGGACCAGAATTGAAAAAAATTTTTTTTCACTAGGGCTTTCGGACCTGTTTTCCCTTCTTTTTGAAGGTGTATAATGGCGGAAAATGCTCAGGAACATTAGAAAAGTTCGCAGGAATTGGTTTTTCGGCATTTCCCTATTATAATCAAATGGACTTTTTTTCACAAAAAATAGGCGAAAAGCATCATATCTTCAAATACTGATTTCTCGGCTTCCACGACCGCTAGAAACATTTTTAACCAGTCAAAATTAAAGTAAAAAAGAAGACCTTTCCGTAGAAAAAATGTTTATTCAAAAATAGTCAGCCGGTAAAAAGTTACTAACAAAATTACGAAATAATTAAATTTTTAATTTGTTAATAATATTGGAGAAAGTCCGAAAAAAAAGTTGTTCCTGCGGACTTTTCTAATGTTCCTGAGCATTTTCCGTCACTATATACCTTTTAAAAGAAGAGAAAATAAGTCCGAAAACCCTAGCCAAGAAAAAATTTTTTTCAATTCTGGTTCTCAGAAAATAGGTATTGTTATATATATA
>JAWWMK010002888.1:0-33275 GCA_035047105.1 Galeopsomyia nigrocyanea
CTCTCTCTCGCTCTCTCTCTCTCTCTCTCTCTCTCTCTCTCTCTCTCTCTCTCTCTCTCTCTCTCTCTCTCTCTCTCGACAACCCAAATGGCGGTGCTCTGTACAACCCCATTGTCCGCTGCCGTTGGGACAGGGCGCCGGAGTCTTATCTTTCTCCTTTCCCCCCGCAGACGCACACGTGACTAGTCTATGAAGGGCGTTTTTTGACAGACAGCAGCGCGACTGATACGTCCAAAGCAAAAAAAGAAACATACCAAACAAAAGAAAAACAAGTATGTATGTATTATAGGAGTGAACAATCATGACTGAAAATAAACAAGAAAGCAAATGGAAGCACGTCCATCATCGGACGCTGGCTCACTTTTATTGTACAAAAATTTAAATGTGCAAGTCAGATGGAAAAGCGAGAAAATGAAATAGCAAGAAAGCCGCGCGTGATATAGAATGGGAAGTGATGTTTGCTCGTTGGGTAAAAGGCAGCTCTCGCGCGCGCGTAAACGTCAGTCACGTCCGAAGTGTCAAATGGCTATTTGAACATTGATAGAGCGGCATTTAGGCTTCAAAGAGAGCTGCGTGCGTACGCGTGCGAGAAGAGTTAGCGAAAGGCAGTTAGCAAAATATGGTTTGTGCAGTGTGTGTATACTACACGTTTGTACGTGTCTATGTAGGCTTTGGTCGGCCTGAAAATTGCGATCGCGGCGGCGTGAACGGGATGATTGCCAAAGCGGCCTTTTCGATTTCCATGTACTCGTCCAAATGCGGGCGGAGGCTGTCATGTCGCAACAATAGCCGGGACAGCTGCCGCGAGAGAGTCTGGCTCTGGGCGACTGTATATAGAGGGCCAAGCAAACACATGCAATTGAAGCGCGCCTATCCTATATATGCATATGGACCGCGAGAAGAAAAGCCGGAAAGCGGAAAGGGGTCGGTCGCAGAGCGGCAGCAGCAGTGAAAAAAAGCGAGCGGCCCGGCGTCAAGAGGAAATAGAAGCGTCGAGTGATGGACAGTTTCATATTGTATCGGAGTCGCTATATAACTCGCTCGCGGAAGGCCGTTGCTCTCTGTATATAGATACGCGTCGCGGAGTCCACACACAGGAGACAGAAAGCTATACGCTCAAATTCGACGACCAGACCAATAAGCCCTGTCGCCCTTCCACTTTTTCTCCAACTTTAATAATATTTTTTTTCCGAAGCCCTGTCAATGGATTTATTAAAAAAATGCCCGTCGATACAGTAGTCAATAAGTACGTCGCGACATTCTTTTTTCGTGACGAGCACGATATTATTTTTTTTTACACTACGAGTATTTGTGTTTATAAATTAAAAGTTGTGCTTCTTGTAATATATTATCGTGAGGAAAGTGCTCTAGTTGTTAATTGATGCTTGGGCTAGTGCACTAAAATCTGAAGCGCATTATCCCACTCTCCCGATAAATTGGCGCGCATGCACTCTCGTGTCTGCCCGGCATTTTTTTATCGGGAGGTTTTTTTTCAATATTTAATGCACTCGATTGAAATATAAAATGTTGAGTGGAATTATGTAGAAGAGAGAAAAAGATTGAATGAAATTTCCGAACGAAAGCCTATAGCCTGGCTAATTAAGATTTTATAAAAAGGCAATGAAGCTGGAGGTTAATGACTAGCAGAGAAGAAATAGTTGCAGCATGAGGGAATGTCAAGCAAATAGAGCCGACTATACGGGAGAAAAGGAAGCTGGATTTTATGGCGGCGCGCTGTAGGGCGCAGCTGCAAAGCGTGAAATTAGCGGCAAATTCGCGCTCGCGCTCGAGCCGGGGATCGAGTAGGATAATTGAAATTCGCCCTTGGCCTTTGATGTTATCGAGGGATACAAGTTGCAGGAAAAGCGTTGGACGATCACGCATCACCGCAGCCCTCCTCCTACACGCTCGCGCTCGAGTTTAATGATAACCTCTCTCTCTCGCTCTCTTTCCATTCGCCTCGCCTCCTCCTGCCTCGGCTGCGGCTGAATATGTCATTTCCTCTCTCTCTCTTTCACCACCAGGCCGCAGCCATTAACTTTAATTACATTCATTATCATCAACCAAAGAATTTATCTCGATTGACCCTTTGATTTTTATTCTCTCCCTATATACTTTTCAATAATTCATTGCGCAAGCGCTTGTTTCCCCATTTCGCATTCACATTTTTGCCGTTTTGCTATCTATCTGATTAAATCAAGATCCGTTATGTTTAAACATCAAATACAAACTTTTCAGCGCAATCGATAATGTTTTCTATTCGCGTAAATATTAAAAAAAAAAACTCATTCGAATACGCGTATAATGATATACGTGCTATTTGAATAAAAATGAAATTGATGATGCATTGCACGCGCGCGCGTTCAGTGTTACGGCTTGTTACAATAATAATTAAGCATAGCTAACCAGGCTGATTACGGGCGAATGCCAATTAGCACGAGCGCCGCAGAGCATATACTCGCATAATCTTCCGTGTTTGAACGTTGCGCGCGCGGTAGCCAGCCGAGCGATTCCCAGCCTACGTTATACTTTTAATGAATTTTTTCCTTCTTTTTTTTTTAAATATCGTTAGGCCTACTTCTTCATTTAATTACCGCAATTTCTCGAGTTTTATTAATAAACTTTGACATGCTTTAAAAATATACTGATTGATTTATTGGCACAGTCGTGTTACACATTTAATTAAATTCTTATAAGCTATACGCTATATGAAATGGGGTGACAAGAAGACGTCCATAATTTGAATATAAGTGAGAAGCGAATACGATTTTTTAAAGGCTTTATTGAATGGGGTGGAAAAATGACGACGACCTATCTAAAATGGCTTTTATCACACGATGACAGTTATTTGTGCGATGGCAAAAGGGTACTGTAGTAGTAGGCGCCCTATTCCGCTGAAATCAATTACGCATAATGAAGGCTATGCGCTGGCACGATTGGGAAGACATCATAATGCACGTGCTATGCCAGAGAGTCAGGGAGAGCGAAGGGTTGAATATTAAGTTACGTATTAGTAAGAGACGAGATTCGCGATTTTCGCTGAGAGAGAGAGAGAGATGGTTTTATAAATTATTCGCTCGTCGAAAATTGCGGTGCGCGCATAAGCCTCGTCCTCTCGTGGGACACCGAGGAGAACAGTACCACAGCACTTTCTCTTCCGTTCAATTATTCACAACGGGAAATTAATTGGCGCACTGTTTTCGCATTCAACTCTCGTGTAGGTGGTATTTGTCAATTGATTATCCATTCCGTAGCGCAAAGTTAGTCATTATCAATGTAAAGTTTTTCAATAACTCCGCACGTTAGCTACATTAGCAATTCAATGCATCGCGACATCGCGATTGACGAAATATTGCGAAGAAAGTTTATTTATGAATGGTTGCAATGTACCTTGAGCGGATCCGACTTCTCGATGTGTTCCTCGTAGGTCTGCGAGCCTCGCGAAGTCGTATTCTTTCTCGGCTGAGCAGAGCCATCTTGCGAGGGGCGTACAAACTCGATTCGTCCACCCTCCACGACAATATTTGGCGCAGGAGGAAAATTGTCTGCGTTACCGACCGTATTGTCGTAGTAGTTCAAAAGCCCCGCTTTTTCTCCGTACAGAGGATGAATTTGTCTGCAACAGTCGGCAAAAGAGGGATGCTTTTTTTATAATACACTTTTACTTGCATTTAGTAAAATACTAGGTGACACTGCAATTTTTTCAGACTATATCCAGAGATCACGCAATATTGATCACTATGCTGTGTAGTTTTGCAGAAGAGAGATAAGTTGCTTTTGATGACAATTAGAGCACAGCTAATTGCGATTACGTCGAATGACACGTATCGATTAGAGAGGTAATAAAATGAAAATTAAAGATTTATATCAAAGTCGATTATATGTATAATGAGTTCTTCGACAGTGTGATAAACTTCATTTTTCCAAGTAGGTAGATCAAGGCTTCAAAGTTATTTCAAGCGAGCAGAAAAAAAAATTGATTGTTGTTTAGAGCGCTGATCATATGACTCACCTAGGTGAAGGCATAGGACGAGGTTTGTCGAGTGGTAATTCCGAGCCCAAAGTCGTGTCAGTTCCACCTCCTCGGTCACTGGAAGCCCTGCAAAAACAGAATAATCGGACTATTAGTTGATTTACCTCTGGAAAGCCAATCATCTGTATCTAGAACTCGCGAGCCGAGAAAATCTGCTATGCGAGCAACGCGAGGTCGTCGGTCTATAAGGAATCCTATAATGTGTATCGAGTCGACTATTGTAACTGCGTAACTGCTGTAGCATTCACCTTTAGTAATTTATCTTTAATTCGTTATATTTATATTCCGAACAATCCTCGGTTGCGTAATCAAAGCGCGACTAATGGAGAGCTATCGAGTGAACTAGTTTGGCGTTCGTTCTAGTTGTCAAGTTGCTTTACGTATAAAGAATCGTGCAGCTATCCGCAACTTGCAGGTGAAGGTTACTCTTTCAAAGGCAAATTTGTTGTTCATTTTTTCTTTTCTTTTTCGAGAAATTCGTTTTTAATTCAATGACGAAATCTGCGTATGCACGCTATTTGATTTAAAGCAGTTGTGGCATTAGTTTTCATTGCAAAATCTCACATCAATCTAGTTGTTGGATAAAAATCCATTGATTTACGAGTCCATTTATCTTGGCATATCAACGCTGCGGTCAAGCCCAATGTTACATAGGGATTGTCTTTTATTTGTCTATGTGGAGCTGACGTGTATTATATATAGCTAACTCGTTACACGAGCAGTCTAAATAGGTATTCTGATATCAAGGTGCAGTTTTTTTTCCTATTACATTTTTTGCTTAGTAATGTTTTTGTCATTCATCTCTTATACGCATATGCATTTATGTAAGATGTCTTTCAAATGCAAGCAGCTCTCTTTCAATCATTCGTTGGCAACTTTTCATATAAGATTTTTTTCCTGCATTATGGCAAAAGTTTCTATTTGTGAGTAGTTTAATAGAACTGATAATAATTCAATTGTCAAGCTAATTCGCAGATCGAGTAGATAGTAAATACCAAGCTATGAGATCTGCTGCTAATGACATTAGTAGTATGCTTTCTCGAAGAGCATACAATTTTTAACAACAAAAATAAATTTTCCTATACAATTAATCTTAAAGTCATTTGCTATAATCATATGTAAAAATTACATAAAATCTCTTTTTTTCAAATGTTAACTCGAACCTTTCAGACGCAATAGGCGTGAAACAGCGTATATAATTGAAAATTTTGCACCACGCGGAATTTTTTAATATGGAAAAATTGTAACAATTTTTTTAATTATTGATCAACGAAAAATTGACAAATGAAAAATCGAAGAATAATTTTGAATTGATTATATTTTTTTATATAGTTTGTATTACATTATATAGAAGCATTTTATAAAAACATTTTAGGCAAAGAATATTTTTTTGATTCTTTTAAAATCGAATAACAGGCAATAATATTAAAATACGATCGATCGCTTTAAAAATCGAATAAGTTCTAAATTTAGGAGAGATAAATATAACTATCAAGTTTCGTAAAAATAATTCGAACCATTCAGTCGCAACTGTCGTGAAACTGCATATAGCTGAAAAAAGAAAAATACGGAAATTTCTAATATAGAAAATTTTTTATAATTTTTTAAATTGTCGATCAAAAGTCTTGAAAATTAAATCAGTTTTAGACTTCGGGATGATAAACATAACTGCAAAGTTTCGTTAAGATAGCTCGAATCATTTCAACGCAATGGTACTGGAAATTTTAGAACAGACAAAAGTGACCACACACACACACCGATACATACACACACACAGATAGACAAAATTTTGGGGATCCGGACACTTTCTAAAAACATCATTTTTAAACTCAGCGACCTCGAAAACATGGAAAAACATCAAAATTACGCAATCGAAAATTTTCATTGTCACAAAGCTTTCTCTTCGAGAAAGCAAAAGTCATTGAACAAATAATCAAAGTGGTCGTCTGATTGAAACTATAATTACTTGTTCTCAACTATTTTTACGTTAATAATATACTTATTCTAACCATTAATGATGATTCAAAGTCAAACAAATTTTTTGTACAGCTAAATTTACAGTTTAAGGATGACGTGCAAAAATGAATCCAATATATACTATCGATTTTTTGCGGTTTCGAATAAACAGACTCTTTTTATTCTGTTTACCGAAACATGTTTTATTAAAAATGTCATGCAAAAGCACTGCTGATATAAATGGTCCGTATATGTGTAGGAGTATACAGGATGAGTCAAAGGGGCGCCCACGCTCTATATCTCGCTCTGATGACAAAGTTATGCGATCAAACCATTACCGGCTTATCAACAGGCACTTTTTTCAAAACCTGTCTAAAATGCTGCTCTGCCCGATAACTCTTGTAAAATTATATCGCTTTTTAAGAGAACCTTTGATTATACACCAAACATCATTACTTTCGTTTTAATGATCTACCCTGTACATTAGTATAAATATTCCTTTTAATTTGCACTTTTCAGCTTATTCGAGCCATAAACAAACGTTCGACTGGTTCCTTTTCTCAGCGTTTTTCTCTTTACGAACGTACTCTTGGATTACAGCGCCCTTTGAAAACCATAAAAAAGGGTCGTTAAGATTTGGTTTTATTGCGCTGCTTTTGCCTTACGCCCGGTTTTTAGCAGAAATTGTGACCCAGCGCATATAAATTATGTTTTATTTTTTGTCAAAAGATAGACGCAAGTGCTCTTAGGCAGCAGTAAAGAAATCCATTAATGTTTTTCAGTGTGCCAAAAATATTTTTCAGCACGTAGGCTTTGAATTATATTCACTTTTTTTAATTTGATTAATTATCATGAGCAAACATAAATTGTGTAACACGATGGTTTTTTTTATATAAATGCATACGAGTTATTTCAGTTAATGTGCTACATGAAAATCTCATCTTTCGAGAATGAGTTGATTTCGTTTCTGGTATTTATAGCTTTGAGGTAGATGCGTGATTAAAATAGTATTGGCCAACATTCAGTTGGAGATGTAGCGTTGATTGACACTTCCTATCAAGACTATTGACTGCAATATAACTACTCAACCGTCGCTATTGTCGTGACGTTCCGCATTTACAATTGTTTCATTGTTTGCTATTGATTCAGAGAATAAGCTCGACTTCCCATATCAGCTAATTATATGGCTTTTTTTCATCTAGCATTAATTATACTTCGATAAAAATATTTATTTGCTTCTTTGACGATCAATTCGGAGTTGATAAAGATTTTTAGGTTAATACTTGGACAAAATCAGATAAATAGTTTATTGATACCTAATTAGATTTATAGATTTAACTTTTAAACGTGCATAGTAAAAGCTTTCGTATTTTAGATCCAAAATGTCATTCAAAAAACTAGAAAATTTCAAGCGAGTAATTTAAAAAAAAACAAGAGAAATGTTATACTACATTGTATATTGCATATAGTAGATGATGTTATAAGCAGCTGCTGTAAAATGTGGAATGTAAAATGCAGCGTACGAAAGATTATAGAACAAATTAATTAAAGAGTAATTTTGAAGTAAAAAAAGAAGACAATACATAGAGACGTAGCCGGATACGAAATCACAGGGAAGAGCGCGGAGAGGAGAAGGTAGAGATTGTAGCATGGTTGTTTAGAGGCGAGCGTGACGAGACGGCTGCGGCGGCGGCGGCGGGATCCGCCTCGAGATCATCTTGGTGCATCCACGTCGAGTAATTACGGTCGCGCGCACTGCGCGCGCAACTTACTCCACTTTGAATCATTAGGTGCGCGTATGTGCATTTAGATTACACCAACAGACGGCTGTAATCAGACTCTGAAATAGCTTTTCCTCTAGCAACAACCGAAATATCTCACAAACCAATGAATATGTTGGTCAGAGCGTTATATACTCTCTCTCCTTAGAGACTACACATAATTCACATTCTAACGCCTTTGAAATAAGCCGAGTACTAACTGTGGCACGCAAAAAAAAATACAAATCGTATCTATTTGTGAGTCAATGGTGTTTTCTAGTTTCATTTTTTAATAAACTAATCATAAATCTATCTTACAAAGATTTACACGTGCTGCATTCAAGTCTGTTTACAACAATTTTATGATAAACAGTCAAGAATTGATTGCAATCGTAAATTATGTTTATCCTAACCCTAGTTTGTTTAACCATTTTACTCTCATAGCTAAAATTTTATTCAAAACAATAAAATGTCGTATTTCGAATAAAACAGGATGTTAAAACGATATAAATTATGACATTACCTGTTCACCAGAGTCAGTCTTCGTATATAAATCTATTTGTATATACAAAAGTCAGTGAATACAAAATATAACTTTTCACATTTTTTTTAAAGTAACGTGTATCTGAGATAAGATTCAAGAGAGTAAAAACCGAGTTGAAAACTGATAAAAGAAGAAAAAGGTCGTTGACTCAGAAGCAGTGAATGGAGATTTGAGCCGTCAAGTACAATAGAGTGTGAAGACGTATATCTCAAAAGAGGTTTGAAGAGCTTTGTAGTAGGTATAGAATCGTGCCCTTTTACAACTTTTTCTTGCTTTTATCGTACCACTTTAATGTGAAAAAGTATATTCCATGACTTTACTGTCACGTATACTATCAAACGAGTCTGAAATAAAATTTGAAACGCAATAAGTTTAATGTAAAAATTATTTTTTACGTTTTTTACCGATATTATTTTTTTTGTTTAAATTTTGATTTTTGGCTAGGTAATTAGTATAACAAAAGAAGTTTTTCTTCTTCTATTTCGATGTTGCTGTCCAAGACATTTTTTCCTTTGCTCAATTTACATACAATAAGTTTTATAGAGTTAACCAATTTGATATTCAATGACACGTTTATGACGTCCGTTGTTTTCTTCGAGTCCGTTAAGAAGGTTAGCTTATTCAGACAAGTGCGCCTTATTACTACCTAATCATTTTTAATCATGTTTCTTTTTGTACAGTAACATAACAGAATTCTGTCATACATTTGTCGTAGTAAAGTTTCATTACAACATTTTACATATTTTACAAGTGGCGAAACATAATATTTAGCATACATACTATATTATAAAAACATATAATAATCTACGATAATGTGAGAATAACATGATAGTTAATCGTTGTTCAGTAAATCAAAATCGATCAGAATAATTATTTAAACCGTCGTCACATGTAACATTGAAATTTCAATGAAAAAAAATGTAACACACGTTTAGCAAGATAAAAAAAGGTGAGTCAGTCGAATTGATAAAGTAATCAAGTAAATGGATAGCAATTAGCGAAGAGTAGCGGAGTGGTCGCGCTGGTTGGACATCGCCAATCCGCCGTTCCAAATAATCAACGATGTTGTTGCCGAATAGCACACTACAAGTGGGAAAGAGCAAATCAGGACATAAAATGAAAGACAAGCGAGCGTTCGGCGGAACCGCGCGCGATGCACCGTTTTGGACTGCATGCTAACAACTCGAAGCCCGAGTAATTCAGTTGGCGCGGCTTTTGCAAATGTGTTACGACGTGACAAGCGCTCGCGATCATATCTTACACTCGACTGCATCCATTGCATTCGAAAGCCCTCTACTAAAGTTGCTTTTATATGTTAGTATGCACACGTGGAACAAACTGTAAACCCATCGTGTCCTCATAAGCTGCATCAAAATACTTAATGCCATAAATTTGTAATCAAATGCGACTAGAATCTAATTTCTGTTTCTCTGTGCCTTCAAGATGTATAAAAATTTGACAAAAAACTATAACTTTAAAATTCAAATTCGTGACACCATAAACAAATGTGATGTTTAAATTATTGAAAGTTGTCAACCCGAATGAACCACAATGAAAAATCAGTTGACTGAACGAAGTCGAAAATGTGACGCAATATCAAGGGACTGGTTTTAGTTGTTAATTTGATTAGCTTCGTTCGCATGCACCAGACGGAGAAAGCGGTTTCTCCCCTCCCCGTTTTCGTCTCTAATACGCAAGCACGCCTACGCGATCCTTGCTTATCGATTCCGCGCGCGCTGACGTAATTTAATTTATTGAACAACAAAATACCACATAATTCTGCCTCCATCCTCTATATACTGCACATTTTAACCTGCTACTACCCGAATGGCTACATAAACATCCAATCAATTATACTTGCACGCGATGATACGTTCTTATACCAGGCATTTCGATGCTATTACTTACAAATTATTGGACGGACGGAACTCATCAACTTTTATTTCTTTTTTTATTTTGCATATCGAACATATTACAGCGAGAAAATAAGCGCTTGCAGCGAGTACACATTATTGTTATTCAAATCAGCAAACCGGCTTGTCGTGTGTGCGCTCTCAAGATCAAAGGCATTTTTCAAGAGCAACACTTTTGAAACGTAGAGTTTCGCATCGATTTTTTTTTTCACATTTCAAATGGATTGAATGTAAAATGAGTCATTGATAGTCGCACATCTGTTGTTTGAATAACTTTTATCAGCAATCAATTTTCATTCCGACGCTCTATTTAGTACAATCTATCCGATCCCCCGACTTAAAAATGCAGTGTTCTGGATAGTATGTAAATCAGCGATAAGGCTTAATATGCCGATTAAGATTTTTAATTGAAAATTGATGACTCAATAATAATTTAATAATCCTCATCATGCTGTTCACAATCCGCTTCGCCAATGATTCATGCTTTCAATACCTATTTATTAAAGCATCATGCAATTACACGAACACAGCAGATTACAGTTGGTTAATTGATTAATAGCTTTGACTATAGAAAGCACAAGTAAATTATTTACAGTTTAATGAGCCGTTACATGCAGCCGAAATTGGTTATGAGAGAATCAGTGGGAAGGTTCACAAACAGTAATTGTTGCGGCCTTTACAAAAGCTCAAATTTACTCGACGTATCTGAGCGTAAATCCAATTAAATCGTAACGCATATCGCGTACACATGCACACACACACGAGTCTATTCGAAAGTATATCAAAGCATTGTTTAACTTTTGAACTGGCAATTAAAGGCCTATTGCATCATCGGACGAGAATCGCCGCGAGTGATGCAAGATTGGTATCGCCAATAAAAGCAGGCAAGAAAGAAAGGAAAAAAAGTCTGGCAGGAACAAAAGGCCGAATAGAAGTCGCTGGGTGGAATCGATAGGATCCTCTTGGCAGAGTCGGGCCAGCGTATATTGCGATGGCGTCAAGCCAGACGTTTGCTCTTTTTCTTTTCTTCTGGACGTTTGGTGAAAAAGCTCACGAGAATGGTCGAGAAAGACGACGCGGAGCTTTCGATAATTGTTTAACGATGCTTCGAGGATATAAAGAGCGTAGCTGGTATAGAGCAGGAGGTTCCGTTGCCGAGGGGGTTAGGGCAAAAAGAAGAAGAAGCAGAAGGACTAGTAAGGAAATAATAAAAAGAGCTACTTGTAGGGAAGCTGGCAGAGTTTGCGGAAGAGCTGAACGTGCCTAGTTATAGTAAAGCTGCGCGTGGTGGTCTCCATGGAAGAATTGGTTTTTGCAGTAGCATCGTCTGGCAGTTGGCGCAACTAGCCTTGGTTCTCTTTCTCTCCCCGTGAAGAGTCGTAAGCTAGAAAGGTGCTCGTTCGCGCAGTGACGGCGATGGCGGTGCGATCGAGAGAGGAGAGGAGAGAGAGAGAGAGAGAGACGCTGCAGCGGAGAGTGCAGCTCGCGAGACAGGCAGGCTCTGGCCTGAAAACGGGCACTGCGAGTTCAACGACACCTCGCAGCTGACTAAAGCCTGCACTGTGTGTGTGTGCTCTGGCTGCACAATCTAGACAATCGCGCGAAACAACAACCGAGTCGAGACAACGTATAGAAGAAGGATGCAGCAGCTTCTCTGGCCTGCTTCTGCTGCTTCTTCTTCTTCTTCGTTGCAGCAGCTCGAGAGAAAGAGAAGCCGATGAGAGGATAACTATTTTCCGCGAGCCGCTACTGCAGCTTCCGCGAATATCGCCAAGCGCAGCGAGAAAAGTTTCTTGGCCTCGGTTCAGAAGCTCGCCTGCCATGCCACACCGCCGTCGCCGCCGCCGCAGCCGACTCGACTCTGCCCTGCCTGCAAAATTTATACTTCGGCTACGCAACTATTACTGGCTCACTCGCTCCCGAGTCTCGACTCTGCTCCGTTGCTTTCGAGCCACTGCATCGGTGCGTGCAAAGGCATTCTCCTCCTCCTCCTCCCTCGCACGGCTGCCATGCCGACTTGCTCTATCTTTTTGCACCCACGCTTGTAATATCTGTCGCTGTGCAGCTCAATCCAGTCGCGCACTTATCGCCGCCCGCGCCTCGATCCTCGCCCTACTTTTATAAACCCTGCAACGATATGGGAAAAATTCCTCGGCCCGATTTTACGACGAGACAGTATCTTCTCTCATGTGCTTATCCAAAATATAACTTCTCTCGCAGCGGCAGCAGCACGAGCAGCCCCTTATGGTCTGATCGGTAAATGTGCTCTGATTTATGAAGTCGTGAGTGTTTGAAATATACGCGTACGAGTTTTCGACGCTGTATTTTTAACTTGACGCAGCTAGTGCACGCATCATCCAACGTGTATTACGGGAAAAACAAACTTTCAATTTGCAACGCCACTTCAATTTTCAAGATTCGTTGGTTCAACGTTCAGGCCAGCTTCTGCGTTTGTTCATTTCATCGATGACAGACAGGCACTATAGAAATGAATTTGCTGCTGCTGCTGCTGCTGCACGTGTCGTCGAAAATGAACGAGATATGTTCTACAAAACAGTCGCTTTATACAGAGTTGTCCTACTATAGTTTAACTGACGCCTCACGTAAAAATGGGCACAGCTCCAAAATCACTTGCGCAACTGCGGCTACGCCAGTCGCTTTGGAGCCGCGTACACGTTTGTTTATCCCACTCTGTTTACTTTTTCCCCTTTTTTCCCTCTTTCTCTCGCTCTTTTCTCTGCCTTCTCTGCCTTCTAGCTTGATGTATAACTAGATCGACGGGATAGATAAAGTGTACACATATTGTCACGTCAAAACCTGTAACGTATAACTGTGAAATTTCCAAAAAAGCACACAACTCGCTCTGCTTGTTCAAGTGATTTTCCAGCTACGGCTTCCTCGGAAGATTCGAGCAGTGTGACATTCGTTCCGTGGAGTTGGATGTCGAGTCTACTTGGAAAGCAAACTAATGTACGTACAATGTTAACACACAAATGGAATTCGTAATTATTTACCAATTCATATTCGGCGCTCGTACGAAATACCAGTTTGTCAAGTAAAAAATCGAGTTAATTTACTGCGTACACGATAGCACGTAATCGAAGTCTAGTTTTGATGACACACATGTGAACGTTATTTTTGACAAAAGCTTATCGGATCACTGAATATTTCGAAAGAAAAATCAACAAAAAGACTGAATCATCAACTTTGAAATTCTATCATTCTTACAAACAATTTATAATTTAGATCTGTTTAAATTATTTAAAATCCTCATTCTGTTTTTCGCGTGTTTATAAAACAATTATAATGTAAATATTCCAGCTGAAATGTGCAAAGCCAGCAGAAGGCTAAAATGTGCGAAAAGTTAATGAAATGTGAGCTGAATTACTTTAGTGAAATAACATGAAAAAAAAACAGTTGCAAGTTGATATGAAAATGAAAGAAAGAAGGAACCTGTTTTGGAGATAAGCATGGCCGTGACGAAATTCATCGGCCTTGGGCGTTGTGGTGTGAAAGCTCGAAAAAATGAAGAAACGACGAAGACAAAAAAAAAAAAAAAACAATGAATTGGAAAAATTGCAAATGAAGATCCTCACGCAAACGACGATCAGGATCAGCAGGCAATCGGAGAAACTTGAGCGGAAGTTGGAAAAAAGTGCGAGCGAGCGTAGCTGGAGGGCGCAGACTTGGCGCACAGCAGATGTAAATACTAATAGAGTAGCTGCAGCGAATGAATATTGAGTGCGCGAGTGTATATCTGCCGAGGGAGTAGTTGTGGCGCGAGCGAGCGCTTGCAACGCTTCCACTCCAAAAATAATGCACACACACGCACTGCTTCTTGGAATCCAATTTCGCTGTAAGTGTCTCCGCGGCACTCGTGCTCGTTCTCTTGCATAGCGCCCATGCATACGCGCGGGCAAAACAACAGAACAGCTGCAGTTCGGTTCAGCACCCTGCGGCTGCTGCGCCTGCAGTACTTGCAGCCTCGAATGCCCCAACTAGAAATGGAATGCTTGCAGCGCACTCGCACGCTCATCAACCTATGTGGGCGCGCAACAAGCGGAATCTTGCTTCCAAATTTCAAATAGCATGCGAACTGCTTCCCCTCCCAGTTAGCTGCAAATCTCTACTCTCTATATGCTCATTGCATTCTGCATCTATTGTAAATTTAGACACGGATTCAGCGTTCTGCTCGCATGTACCTTCTATCTACTCTTTATTTTTAATTGACAATTCAATTTCTATTCAAGACATTTCTCGATTTGGCTTGCCAATCTTTGATTGACAGTTAATTATATTGGCGTCAATCTCATTGGCGGAAATTTCTCACTCAAATGTAGAATAATCGAACCATGTGAATATTTTGCAATGGTTATTCTGATTGCTGTAGAAAATTATCAAAAAGCCCAGCAGTTGATATAATTATTCTCTTTGTAATCTAATATAATTGAAAATAAATTAATTTTTTAATATCTATAATTTCAATCGACACTATACGGGCATATCGTAGAATCTTCGTGTTATGAATGTTTTGGTGATTACGAAGGGTTGTACTTGCATGTATAAACCCAAGGCCTCAGCATTTTTTTTTGCTAGAAGTTCGCAAGGACTTAACTATCATTATCGAATCCGCGAACTCTGTATCCCCTTGAGAATCGTACTTTACTAGGTTGACCGGGATCAACGCCAGAAAGTTATTTCTGAAAGAGGTCGATTATTTGTGCTAACTTTAATGTGATTCGTTGCGCAAATTTACGTTACTTCGATTTTGATGTTGCTACGAGAATATTTTCTAGACGATCATTACTACTTTTATTGCATAATAAAATGAGAGTAAAAAGGAAAGTGTAATAATCGTCATCTACAATAAACTGAAAAAAAGTATTACTACTTTATAATTTCGATGTAGTAAATGATCAACGTAAGACGTTATTCAACTTTTTCCTACCTGAACTTTTTAGAAAAAAGCCATCTAGATATAAATTTTGCGATGAATTGAGAGTGCTTCTTACTGGATATGAAATAAAAATGATATACGTACTCTGTGTGTATGTACACGTAGTCCACTACATTTTTTACTTTTTGTGTCATGAAAAATAGCAAGGAAACTATTATGAGATAGAAAATATAGCATACTCAAATATTGTTCGAACATAAGGAAAACATTTATTCAGAAAATCCTTGATCTATCACTTGAATTTTCGCAACAATAGTTTTTATAAATGTCATTTTCAATGTACATCAATTTCGCAACAGAATTGAAAACGTCAATTAATAACACTTTCATTGATTTGTCCTTGTATTTCGCCCGATCCTACATAGAATTGAATTTGATTTTGCAATACCTGTATAATATACTATTGATGGAATATTTACATAGACGATAAATGAGTATAATAAAAACTTCAATGTTGAATAATTTGATAATTCAATGTCATTCTCTGAATATCATGTAGAATGCGTAAATTGATACATCCGAAAGAGCGGAATCGAAAGAAGCGACTCCGCGACAGGTGTGTATTTTTGCGTGCACAGACTGGCAAAAAATGACTTTGCTCTTGACGGACATGGGTTTCAATATGCATTTCATAATTCACACGTATAAAAACAGAAGAAAAAAAAATTGATGAACTATTCATGTTAGCAGGATGAAGATTGACTCGGAAGATATTGATGCGACAAACAATATATCGTAAAAAATACATTTAAAAAAAAGCATAAAGCATCTCTAAATGATTAGTTTTCTCTTATTCGAAAAATAAAAGTTAATCAGTGAAAGTTTATTGTGATTACTTTGAATGGGCAATAAATATAGTGATTATCTATTTGAATTAATAAAATTCGAGTCCACTAACAATAAGCAATTAACGTCGAGTAAATTACCTCTGACGCGATACACCTCGTGCTCGTTAAAAGTGATGGGAACTATTGTCATTTTTTTAAATTGACGTATCTTACGGCATTAAGAACATCTGAAATGTTTCTATTTATAATCAAGACAACTCACCGTTTGGTAGGCTTCCAGCGACGTTTTAGTACTCCAAGCATTGGGAAAATCACGACTGTCAATGAAGCATAGATGAATTTTTATGTTTTAGCTTTGACGGCGCGCAGCCGGAACACTGGACGATACAGCTACAACACGCTGCACCGATTGCATTAGCAATTAGAAGCACATGAGTAACAATCACTGTAAACTTTGGAGATATGTTTCAATTGTCTACGCGTGCGAGAAACAACTTGTGACATCGATGATTTAACGATTGTTTCAGCGGCATTTTCATATTAATGATATGCCCAACTCGTGAAAGCTTTCGAGAGAGTCGCCGATGTTATAACTCTGCGCGATGACGAAATTGAAACAATGTTAAATACACGCGCGAAGCGAATCGTCGCGAAGAAACTTTGTCAATTAGCCTTGATGCTTTGTGTCTGCGACAACACGAATGAAGAGTCAATAATATAAAAGTCGCGAGAAAGCTCTTGCAGAGTTGGAGGCGTCGTGTGTGTGCAGTGTGTGTGTGCGCGCGCGGATGAACAGATTTCAAGGTCGGCTGCGGCCGAGGATTACTGCCCCGTGCGGTATGCTGGCTGAACAATCGATGCTCTAGTTTCACCCTTGCCCAAATGCACCACTAACTCGACTCGCTTTGTTGATGCAATTATGCTCTGTTCTGCGACGTAGTGTTCGCGCGTTATTTTTAGTTTGCAATTCTGACCTCATCCTTTATGCGTGAAAGCAAAAATGTGTGGGCATTATTAATTATCTTCGAAATCCGTCTTTCTACGAGCAATTTTTTTTAACGACCGCTGCCTACGTGAAAAATCAAATTACGATTGTTCGACGTGATGCGACAGGATAGCGAGTATTGAATTTGTAATGGGATAGAAAGTTAGACTGATGAATTGGGTGCACTGTTGTCGGTTGATTGAGAAGCCGCAGCAATGAATCGAATGTCGCGGCGGGCAATGAAAGTTAAATTAAAGCACGACGAGAGGAAAGAAATGCGACGACTGATAATAAGAAACGAGAGCATAAATAAATAAATATGATATCGATGCAGCTGAAAGGCTCCTCGACAAAGATTCCTCGTGGCGGCTGGCAGGCGATTCGATCGTGAATCTCACACAGTTGCTGCTTACCGAATTGATCACTGGAGGCGAGAAGACGATTTGCGGATCGCGAGCTAATGGTATAATTGAATGGCGTACGACACATACATATGAATTGGAAGCACACGCGGATGCAAGAAGAGCGAGAGTAAAGAGTATCGGTCGCGCGCGCACCACGAACCGGCCACACGCCAAGCTCAATGTGAACTGCGTGCGACTGCGCGCCGCTGCTGCCGGCCTGCTGTGCAGGAGAGCGAGTGAGAGAGAGAGAGCGAGTGGAGAGAGGTGAGGAAGCGAGGAGGGAGCGGCGCGGCGCGGTGAGGTGAGGCAAGACGACGAGTAGACACGGTATACCGCTGCTGCTGCGCTGCCTGCGTCGAGAGAGAGAGAGAGAGAAAGCAACGAACGAACCAGGCGAAAAAGAGAGAGAGAGAGAGAGAGAGAGAGAGAGAGAGAGACGGAAACACGAGGGCATGCGCACCCGATGCACTTCAGTCGCTCTGCTCTCTCTTCCTCTCTCACTCCATTCTCCCTTCCATCTGCGTCGCATACACGTGCTTTCGAACCTTCCTTGTGCATATGTTTTCCTCTCCCCGGCATTTTGACAAAATTATACCTAATACCTTTCTGCCCCGAGACACCTGCTCTATACTCCTCGCTCTGTGCAAATAACCGTCATCTGCTGTTCCGTTAACAAAAAAAATACTTATTTCAATTTACTCCAATCTCATATTCGTTCATTCGTCAGCAATTTCGTCAGTATTTTAATGAATTAGCGCATATATAGCTATCTCAATTTTTCGGCAGTATTTGATGCACTGCTAGAATATTTCAGCTGACATCTTCGTTATACGAGCAGGAAATTGAAAATTGAGAGGCTCAGTATTCCTTCGTGTGCATATTTTTTTACTTTTATGTAAGGTATATGCCTTTTTTTTGTTTTTTTTTTTTTGCTATCTTATAAAGACCGAATTTCAAGGTACAATATTTAATTTTTCAAACAAAATTACATGCATAATCTCTCTCTCCTTTCCCATCGTTCTTTGTGGATTACGTTGAATACTTCACCTGAGAATTGACGTTGATTTGAATTGACTTTTACTTAATATTTGAAGAGGTATAGCTTAAAATCATTTTCATTTTAATTCATTGTGTGACGTGATCAACTTTTTTATGAATTGAGATACGTTTACTTCCATCAACTTTTTATAGTTTATACAAATCGATTTCACATTAAAGTCCAATAATCAATTATGAATTCGAAATAATACGTTGTAATTTCTCATGTATAGTTCTATGTAGTCTACCTGAACCAAAGTAAACTTCGGGGAACTGGATACTTCTCAATCGGTCTTAAAAATTTTTCTTACTTGAAAAAAATTGAACAAAATAAGCTATATGGCATTTTCAGCTTTCGAATGCAGATCAAATCATAGTCGTTTATCGATTGGTGAACGGCAGTGTATACCAATATATACATGTTTAAATTTCGATATTAGGTAGTTATTATATATCCTTTCATACATTTCATATATAGGCATAGACTGGTTTCATCCACTCATTGTCTGTCATGATATTTTCGATGTAAAGCCAGCTTTGCCAACTTATCTAATTATGCATTTTCCTTCAATTTGGATTTATGACAGAATCTCCTTAGTATAATCGGATAACGTATTTATATAAATAAAATATCGTGCTTTATTAAATATTTTACAACGTACATTTCTTCGTAAATAATCAAATCAAACTATAAATTAAATTAAAAAATGGCGGAGTTGGCCAAGAAATGGTCAGAAATGGCAAAAAACTGAGCTAAAATGGAGTTTTCTACCAGGGACAAAAAAAAATCGAAAACGTCACTTTAACAATTACAAGGATATTGATTGTGCATAACTTGGAATATTAGTTTTAAATTATATTTATAAAAAAATGGTTCCGGCCGGGATCGAACTGGCGACCTTCTGCGTGTAAAGCAGACGTGATAACCGCTACACCACGGAACCATATCTATATAGCCAGGTGCGTTTATAACATGATTTAATGTTGATAGGATACGAATACTTATTTAACAGCTTTTTTGTTATTCGTTTCGTGTTTAGTCTATAAAAAGCTTATACCTTAGTAATTTTATGAATTAATAATACATACTTTTTAGTAATTGCTAGAACAGTTTGTTATCAACTGATAAGATAGATAACATTTGTCTTGACTCGCAACAGATGCCGACGCCTGTTTTAAAAAGTCACATAAGCTGTAGACATACATTGGTCGGTAAGGCAGAATACTGTATACAGCACAAAAATTTTAAAAGTAGTCAAAATGAGAAATAATACATAACTTATGCGGCATGCGCAGCCTTCCCACTTCTCACATACATAAAGTCGTAGTTAAATTATTCACCTTTTCCCTTACGAATTTGATAATACGTTATTTTGTTCTTTGTGTAATAAAATCTAATTGACTCCTTAAACTATTCTTGAAACTTTTTTTTATCAAACAATGGTAGTGTAACAAAGATTTTTTTCGTGAATGATGATAAGAAATCAAAAATTTTAACATTAAGGGTAGAAATATATACAACTCAGAAGTTTGTTATATCAATCCTTTTATTATATATCACGCAAAGATATCTGTTAAATTATAGTTATTAATTATTAACATGAATTTATGTATTTGTTCATATAATATATTTAATTTTATTGATATGTATAGCTTCAGATCGAACAACACGCAATATCGTAGATATTTAGTAAAGATTATATAATTTTATGATAGAATGTGCTTAAAACTCGATTTTCGAAAATTCGAAATCTTGGTTTATGCACGTTGTATCGTAAAATATCTTTTTATACTAATACGACTATGTGATTATACCCTCATGTGGCCCTTTTACCCTGGCTTTGCTCGGGTGCAAACGTCCACACACGGATAAAACTATCTTTATCGTATTTGTATCGAAACATACCACAATTACTTAATACGACACGTTATACTTTCTAAATACACTATAAAATCTAGCAACTCGGTATAGCACAAAAAGATATGATGAAAATAAATCATAAAATAGCTAAATATAACTCTAAATATAAAACGCATACGTAAATCAAATAAGATGAAAGTTAAATACGGAAATCATTTTAAATATTGGTAACATACCATCCTGGAACTGATTAAATTATTCCCTTACAATAAAATCATAAATTGTTCAAGGCGATGAAGCTTCGTATAGCAGCAAATTATTTACATCAGATAATTTTCTTGTCTCCGGTTCTTGCCTTTTTACTTTCCTTGATTTTCTTTTTTGATTACATATGCAAGTAAGCATGCTAAAACAATACCAGCAACCTGCAAATATAAAATTGCACAACGTTTGCTTAAGATACTTTCTCATAATGTCAATTAAAAACGTTTATTCTAGACCCGCGATGTCTTGAATGAAAAACTTTTGAGATAATTCCATCATGAGACTCCAATGTTCCCGATAATAAGACTCCCAACTTTGTTCAGTGAAAAAATCGTCGCATGAACCGTTTATTTTATTGATAAAAATTATAGATCACTGCCTAGTTTCAAACATCATTCGAAACAACTTATGTATCTGGAATAAAATGCTGTGCAATATACGTATGAACTAAAGACTTTCATCACACATGTTTTAATAATCCCGTCTTACAAAACAATTTCCGTGACAATGTATGAAAAATTGTAAATTAACTGCTGAAAACTCAATTCCATAATTCAAAAACTTACCTCTACAAAAGCAATACCGATCCCCACTCCAATCAAAATACTTGCATTTTTTTCAACATTCATGACTAATTTAGAGAAACATCCATCCTGATAAGCTTCCGCATTGTTAGCACACGTTCTGGCTGTAGTATCCACGCAGCAAGATGCAGGTAATCCATTGGAATATGTACCCAACGTTGACCAATCAGCGGGTCGATCTATGCCACAACAGCTGAACTGGAAACCATTGTTGAAAGGAAATCCATCATTATTAGCAATTTATTTTTTATCAACTCATATATGGCCCATTCCATATGAATTCAACAGCAAAAAAAATCGATAGCTTCGAATTTTTTGAAACTTTGAGATGTTATTCTACGTGAAATTTTATGAGACACATTTTTTTTTTGCAAAACGTTTTTGGAGTCCCGTGACACTATGACAAACGACGAACTATTTGTTTAAAGAAGCTGGAAATATTTTCGGCTAGTAGTATAGGGGAGAGTGGGGCAAAACGGCACCCCTAACTTTAAAGTCGGTTAAAATCTTAATAAAACAGATAATCAACTTCTGCACTATACATTCACATTCGTTGAAGTAATCCCTACAAAGACCTACCGGATTTAATTTTTTTCGTACCTGTTTTCTATTATAAAAGTCGTTGGATAGTCAAAAATGGTTGGTGTACTATCCTTGACAATATTCTAGAGATTCAGATTTTTTAGCATTGTCTTTCATGAAAAAACCCCAAGGGTGCCGTTTTGCCCCGGGTGCACATTTTTCCCCACCCGCCCCTACATCAAGACGATATGTTATAATCATTCAAATTGTCGGGAAGTATGCCGGATGTATTTCTGGCATAGCAATAATAGCCCCATAATATCGTAGTACTTTTTAAAACTTTGAAAATTTTTTTCTCATAAACTATGGGCCTGAGAGAAAAATTACTAAAAATATTTTTTGTTCAAAATCTGCTAAGAAAACTGAATAAAAAATTTATTGCAAAATATTCAATTTATATACAAACGTAATATGCATATGGGGCTGAAACGTGTAGAAATAGTAATGAACTTTCCGAGGTCGTATCTCCCAAACGCAAGAAGATGGGATATTGCGGTTTGATAGGAAGATAGCTAATTTGGCCTTCAAAAACATATCAAAAAATCGCATCAATTAAGGGTGGAATTTTTTAGATATTCGATTTGAACCGAAATTACGACCATATGAAAAAATGTAAGTTTTCATTTTCAAAGATTGCTTTTAAGATGTAAAGTATGACATAGCGTCACGGGGTTCCAAAAACGTTTTTGAAAAAAAAAAGAAAAAACAAGTGTCTCGTGAAATTTGACGCAGAATAAAATCCCAAAGTTTGAAAAAAAAAACGAAGCTATCGATTTTTTTTGCTGGTTGAATTCATATGGAATGAGCCATATTTTAAAGTAAAATTAAGTAATCTAATATTTGTAGCCTGCAGAAACAATAAAAATTCTTTATATTGACTCTTCAGTTATAGAATGCTCATTAAAATTGACTTTTTAAATTTATATTTATGTCCTCAATTGTCTTACCCGCGTTTGAATGGTGTCCCATGCTTGCTGATCTGCTTCTTTCTCTCTATAATTCTTCATTGATTCCTTTAAAGAATCATTCATACCGTCACTGAAATCCTTTTTGAAAACTGCTGCTGCAATTCCGACGGCAAGTTCTATGATGAAAATGATCAGCAATGCCACTGCAAACTGAAAAAAATTCGATGAAATAAGAATTTTAGTACGAAAAGCTGATATTCGACGAAGTTTAAACAAACAGTATAGTCAATGTATGTTTATTTTGTGTTAGAATATATAATATGTTTGTCTAAAATTAATAGGAAGAAGTGTAAAATAATAGCTTTAATAGACATTTTACCCCTATTAGCAAATTGTAGTGTTCTTTGATGGCACCATAGCATCCCAAAAAGGCAATCACGAACACTATTGCACCAGCAACAATTAGCACAATAGGTGGTGCAATTATTCGGCCTTCAAGAAAGTGCGAATACGCATGTACATCAGCGAGCACTAAAGCGCCTGCTATTATAATACCAAGCCCTGAAATCTGTAACAGAAAATTTGATCAATTAGCTCATGAATCAATTGTTATTTTTCAATAGTAAAAGTTTAACCAACTGATTTAAATATCGATCTATATTACTTTCGGAATTAATTGAAACCATGTCGATTTATACCATTGACATTATAGTCATATGGAACTAATTAAAAATGTGGTAGATCCGCGATAATAAAGTAGGTTTATGCTAGTGTTTTCTACTTTTATATCAAAGGCAACAGAGCTAATTACAATTAATAGCAATTTCGCCACGATGCAGTGTTACAGTTGAAATGAAACTTGAAAATTTGCTCTTGTACATACAACTTCCTACCATGTGCGTTACTTCGTCCTTTTCTGATTATGTTATGTGCATTATTCGATCGACTAAAGGTAATCTCAAAACAAATATAACAATTTTAATTTCGCTATTTTAGTATTTTAGTATCTAAAGTGCCAAATTTATAATAAATTGTTCTTTATTATAAACTTGGCACTTTAGGTACTAAAATAGCGAAATTAAAATTGTCTGTTTTAGTTTTTAAACCTAAACTTGTATGCCCACTTTTATTGTTCTCAAACAAAAATCAAGTACTGATTTTGCCTAATATAAATACTAGTCTAAACATGAAAAGAAAGTGAGCATGTGGGAGAATCGTTTGGTACGTTGTACTTGAATATTTAGTGGTATCATTTTCTTATTTTGACTTTTCACCGTGCGAAAATTTGCGACGGAATTCAGGTAAAAGCAAAATAAAATAAATATCTATTTATTGCCGATATTTCAAATCTATGGGGTCGCAGACTTTCTAATGTCTGTACTTCATGTGTCCTCCAAATGTTTAGCACTAGGCAAGCTTAAATCTTCCTTTTGAATTGTCCAAATTCCCACGGCAAGAAAAAATCGAGAAAGAGTCCGGACAGAATTATCTTGGACGAGCGATCTTCTCGGCGAAGCTCTGCCGATCATAAAATTGAAACTTTCTCTTTTCGACCGAGCTTCGTAAATAGGTCCGCATATATTTTTCCCTTCCGTCCTCTTTTTTATTTGCGGACGTGCATAAAAACTATTTCTTGTAGAGTTGAAAAAAGAAAAGCCTTGGCAGTTATGATGCATTTTCTGCATTGGCAATCGAAAAATCATCCCGACCTTCGGTTCAGCGAACCATATCGTCTTCTTACGTTCCAAATTCAACCCTACGCATAACTGACTATTTCTTTCTGATATAATATATACCGTTTGTCTGCATGTAATATAAAAATCTCGACATTTGGATAATTTCCTAAACCAATATTTAAATTATTCTATATCCTTCTCTGATGAAAAATCTCCATCCATATACTGAACTAAAAAACAATTAAATCTAAATAGAAACCAAACTCAATCAATTAATTTATGAACTTTTATTAAACTCCAATCAGCTTGACGAAAACAAAATTCTGGTATACAGTATATATAATTATCGACAGGAAGTCTAAACTCCCTGCCAAATATTGTAAGAAAAGAATTCCCTTGCAACGAAATCTAAAAATATGGATTAGACGCAAGTTTTTCGAATAAAAACTCTAAAAATTTGCTACTTGTTGGATCGCTGTGATTTTTGAAAGATATTTAGTTCGAAACATTTTCAAACAAAGTGTCGTAGCAATACTTGAAATAATTAATCAAGCGCGCAAGGCCATACAGACATATACGCAAAAGCGTCATTGAAATAAACTCGATCTCTTGATTAAAAAATTATTTAATCGATCTCTTGATACTTAAACTCGGATAAAAATATCAAATATAATAAATGAAAATTTTCTAACACCAAAAAGCCCTCTTTGAGGAATAAACTACCTTGTCCCAGAGCACCGTAAAAAGTAATTTTTTCAGATTTATCGATTTTCATGTTATAAAATCGCTTTGAGCAAATTTCATTATACTCTCGTAGTGAATTGATCGAGTTGATTTAAACTATCTTACGGCGTATTCATTATTTAGATAAAGAAAATCGATAATAACTGATTTGATTAAATTTACAAATCCAACCGTGACTCTCAATATAATAGCAACATTTGAAGTTATTGCTATAATATTTTCATTATACATTACTTCAAAAAAATAGATTCGCACGTCATGTACTGAATTTCTCGCTAATGTCTTTTTTATTTATTTGTTCGCAGGCGGAAGAAGCTTTAAATAAATATACAATAAAGACATATTTATATTACAAAAAGGAAGAAATATTTCAAAAGGTCTTATCCTTTTACAACATCATTCATGTCAACTCAAAAATGTACAATTGGCTTTGGCAAAAAAAAAATTCTTGTCGTCTTTTTTCAATCGATAATTTTGTTCCACACTATTTTTAACATTTGGTATAGTTTTAACATATACATAAAATTAGACATTTTCTGTTATCGATCGCAACGACGCACTGCATTGTTTGCAATTTACTCTTTATGCTTGTAAGAATATAATATATTGTCATAATATATAATGTTGAAACTTACCGCAAATATGACATTGAAGATAAATAAGATGTATTTGACGGTGCTCATGCCACAAGACTCCATTGTTGGATGTTTTAGTTGATTGATTATTCAAGCAGGTACTTTAAAAAAGATACCGATTTTCGGGGCTGTCGTCTTATCGAGTTGGAAATTTGAAGACAAAAATCGCGGATTCGCGAAAAGGCGCAGAAAAAAAGCTTTGCCCGTCTGGCGCGTAGCTTCGGATGTAGTTGATTGATTACAAGCAGGTAGCAGGCAGCGATTATAGTTGCGCTTGGCAGACTGAATATGCGTCAAGCTCGGCGTCGATTCAAACAGTGAGCTTCCACGCGCGCCTTGCAAGCGAACGACCGTTCTGATCGATCGGCGGCACCTGTACCTCAGCGTTGTCGATTGGTCAGACAACGGCGCTCGGCGCCCAGTGGAAAAACGCCATACGAATCCAGCACGCGAATGCCAAAGTAGCTCTCACACATCTATGAATACGATCTATACCCGTTGCCCCTCCATGTCTCTATGGTTACCATATTTCCGTCCCCTGTGCGACCTTCTTTATACACGTGTCAAAACCTATAAAAATAAATCCATACTTTTTTTTTCATATTTTTCACTTTGAAACTCGCGACCACGCAAATATTTTTTTTTCATGCGAAATATTTTGTTATTTAGTATTTAGCAATCAAGTAGTATTAAACAGTTGTTAAATCTATGCTCAACTTTCGATCAATATTAATTTTTTTGTTGGCACAATTCAATAATTAATATTTGCGGGAAAATCGATTGATAATTTTCAAAAGAGGTCAAAGATAAATTATTTATCTTTCGACGACTTCTCAAAAACATTTTTCGTTCAATGAATTATTGATTTTACAACGTTAGTTTAATTCCACTTATTAATTATTAATATTAATTTTCTCAATGTCATGAAACTATTCTCATGATGTGGTCAATATGCATTTCCACGAACAGATTAAACTAGGATCAGATATTGTAAATTAGTATAAAATAAATGTAATTATTTTGTTTAATGTCTTGTACAAAATATGCAAAAATTTGCCTCAAATATTCATAATAAGTATTGTTACGCATGAAAATAATATTGTTTATTATAAAAATATTCTGATGTAAATGGATTATGAGTAACGATTGCAATGACCTACCAAACACCAAAGGTGAAAGAAAGCGCTCTTTGTTCTTTTTTTTTACTATAGGAACACATTGGGGTACGTACGCAGCGTGTTCACCCACAATCGATACGGATTTCGATCTTGTGGAAAGGTGACAAAGGACTTCCACTACCAGTTCATACTTATGAATCTCTTTTATTAATAACTTGGGCGTACGTTCGATCATACTCTACTAAATAATTTGCAATTGACTGTAAATTTTCAACTTTTGAAAGCCAAGAGAAAATAGAAATACAAATATGACCTCTTTTTGTAAAAAAGTACTGGTTTTAATTATAAATATCTATAGTATATTTTTTGTTGTTGAAACCTATGATGATTTGATTGATTATGAAGTTGAAATAGCACTGTATCATTGCACGACATTGACTATCAAGGATTGCTGAATCATAAAATATATATGTAAACGCAGAAAAAAAAATGGTCGCCATTCTTTCAGTGATACTTTACGGCGTGAACTTAAAAAAAAAATTCACAATTCATTACAATTTTTATGATACACTAATTACAAAATAGTGGTCCTCAGTAATATTATGTTTTATTTGAAACAATTATGTCGTATCTGATGAATATAGCAACGTATTTCAAGATTGCTACGTTTTGTAACTTTAACAAGATTACAATGATTTGATGTGTAAAAATTTAAACAGCTTTCAATTTATTAATTTAATAATTTATTTTTACGGTTACATAATAGTATTGAGAAAAAAAGCTTCCAAACAAGACAATTAGCTTTTTCAAAGCTATACACTATCAGTACAAACAATAAGTACTTCGTTGTACCTTATATAAATATGCATTATCATAATAAGATTTTGGTTTATTGTTAGGTTCAATAAGATATTATTTATATATTTACATCATAATTCAGTAAAACATGAAAAATAATTAATGAATAACCAAACATCCTAAAGGATTTTTAGAAAATTCATTTAAAATGAACAAATTAAAAAAACTCTATTCTGATCTTTTTCATATGATATATAAATATAAATTGAATAAGACATTTGGTTCGGAATTTACATTGCACACTGTATGCTAACTGTTTGAAAAAGTTGATGAAATGCTAAAATATAAAATATTTTACATAATATTGATGGAGAACAATAATGTGATTCGTATATTATTGTAGTTATTGCAAAGTTGCTAAAGTAATTCCATTTATTAAATTAGTTAAAATTAAGTATGCAGCTTTTCCAAACCGATTTTCTTTCTTTATTGTTGTCACGTTCTTGACTTTCATACTGGTTTCCACTTGGTATCGCAATGCAATAAATTATCAAGAGTCAGATGGTTTCTTAAGTACACTGTACAAATTTTTTGTTCGATAAACAGCCTAACGGATGTAATTCAGTATGTAACAGGCTGCAATAGAGATCAAAAACATCAATCCATTTTGTTGAATCAAAGCAGCAGAGTTAGGCCAGTTTCCTTCAGGTGACCTTCAAAAAAAAAAGATTGCAGTTTATAAAACGATAAAAAATGATGATTTATTCAGAAAAAATATGAAATCGTCGTTATGGAGGAAGAAACCACCATTTCTCAAGTAGTATCATTTGATATTTTTGCTAGTTGAAATTACTTAACGGAATAAATTTTAATAGTTCTTTAGAGCAATAATGGCTTCTTTCATGACATAGGTGAAATAAAGATGTCAATGTGATTAAAGCGAAGGCGTTCGTGTATAATATCATTAATTGAAAAGTATAATTTTCAAAATAAGGAACTTTCAGTAAAATTCTCTCTTTGACGGTGAGGCGGTTAGATAAACTGAAGTTTACAAGTTGAAATTAATAGCTAAGTAGCTAGAAACACCGTCCAATTTTTATATGTTGTTGAATTAGATGTTGAGTAACATCTAAGCAATCCGCTGAGGGCTATAACGTATCTTCAAATTCGAAAAATCACAGATGTTTGATTGGAGAAATTTTTTCAAAATTGATAACAACGGTGTTTTGTACTGCGACGTTTCGTCAGTAGTTTTACTGCCCTCATCAGGCTATTTATTGCAAAGAATTTGAAGATACGTTATAGCCCTCAGCGGATTGCTTAGATGATACTCAACATCTAATTCAACAACATATGAAGTTTACAAGATTTGTGTTGTATTATGACGTAATGTATTTGGATAGATAGACCGGGTAGTCAGAGTGTTTTATTCAACTTACAACTAAGAATACAATTTGAATCTTTAAAGTATAATATATTGATAAAGAGGTGAGGTTCTAATGACTAGCGAAAAGAAAACCTTTTCTTTAGAAAAATTAAAATATTAAACTTCTTGAAACAAGTAAAAATAACCATTTAATTCGGTTTTGAATTTTTTACAATTGGTGTTTCTTATAGTGATTTTCAACTAACGGGTTTATTTTTCGTCAATGTATATAAATAACCTTCTTCCACTAAAAAATGTATTTCCCGAAAATAAAATCGGAAAATTCCGTTCCAAACTATTAGAATAAAATGTAATAGCCTATTTTTCATAAATTTTTTATATTTCAGTAATATTTATTAGTTTGATTTCGTATGTTAGAAGTTTGAACAAAGTGGTATAATTCAATTTCTCACTGAAATATATGCGCTTTAGTTGCAAGAAATTTGTAACATATGTGTGAGCGATTGAAATATTGCATATTTTATTGACAACACTTTCAAGGATGGATATTCAAGGAAATTAAAAAAGTGCAACGTATAATAAAGCAAACATTTGTGTACTCATCAACAAGTGTTACGAAAAAATAGTGTACGTTTTATAGGTACAATATTGGCACATACACTTGAATTGTGAAAAATGTATGACAAATTTTAAAGCAAGTTGTAAACAAACAATTCTCATCACAAGCATAACTGTATCGCAAATAAAGGCTGCAGGCATATTGAGAAGAGTTTTGACAACACTCAAGTGTCATTTGCAAAATAATCACGTATGTGACGTAGGACCTACAATATTCCAACGACACCACAGGCCCAACGACCACCAGCATTTCCTGTTTCTGCAGATACGGTGGTGTTGCCTTTTCCTAAATCATCCTCTTTCTCGTGTACAACGAAAGCTCGGCCAATGATGCTGTTGGGGCCACTGAGAGAAATCATTGTGTCGGTGATATTAATTATGGCCGTTCCATCATTGTCGGCCTTGATGTTACCAAGATCACCCACGTGACGGATGGTCTCATCGGGTGCACCATGCTTCACCTATCAAATGGGTTACAAGTATTTAACCACTACTTCGTTGGTATGGAGTATGATGATAAATTTTACATAAGAAAAACTTGCTTTTTTTCAATTTTCATACCTTTTCTGGATTGAAGTGACTTCCAGCCGATTTACATCCGCCGGTGATATCACCCTTGGCATGTACATGGAAACCATGAGTTCCATCTTTAGTTAGACCACTAATAGTTCCAGTAATCGTGACTGGTCCGTTGGCTACACTTTGAGCGAGTCTCAAACTACCGCTGACGTTTTGATTCGATTCAGGATCCGGTATCAGTAAAACCGACGCAATTAACTCCTATTAACAGTAAATTAATAACGTAAACGTTTGGAAAGCAAAACTAACTGAGAAGTTAATAAATAGGCTTTAGGTCCATATTATATTGCACGTAATGTGTTTGAACCTACGAAAAAAGTAATGAGCTTGGAGCGAGTTCATATATTTTTATATTTTGAAGCATAGTTTTTATTTTAGTCTTTACTAAAGAAAATATTGATTCAATTTGGTCTTCAAATAAAATAAGTTTCTGTATTTTTTTATAAGCTTTTGATTTTTAAATTTTCAGATATCTTTTAAATGCAATTTTAAATTCAATAACATTTGAGTGATTAGTTTGAAAAATTACCTCAGCGTAAGCACTGGCAAAAACCGCAACAAAAATTACGATCAATTTGTTCATCTTGACGATTCTGCAACATAAATAAAAAATCTAAAATTCAAATGAAAATAGAGATAGCCCTGAAATTTAATTGTGATGATAGCACGAGAATCGGAAAACGATAGATATTTTTCAAAATGTTTCAGCTATTACTGAACAAATATTTAAAAAATATCTAGAGACTGTGTTTGCCAAAATATCGGAAGAAAGTTTGACATAAAACTTTTATAACATATAATAAAGTTATAAAATGTTCACATTTATACATTACAAACCGTGTTATGTTTTCAAAATGATTCAATAAAAAGATGTACAGTGTGCGTTGTGCACATATTGCAACCGGTTTGCGATGAGTCAAAAAGGTATTTATGAAGCCAGTATATACATCGAGAGTTGTAACCATAAAAAAGATTATAAAAAAATTTCAGATTAATTTCCGCAGTAAATATTAAACTTGTAGTTGCGTATTCTTGGCCTTGAATGCACAACAAGTTATACGCGTTATTGGATTTTCTCGAATAATCATCAAACTTTCACGAATTATGTCATGCACAAAAAGTCAGTTTCAACTGTAATTTCCTGTTGAACATCAAAAGTATGCAATAAACGTCGACTTACGTAGAATAATATTTTTATATGAAATATATTAAAAACTTTAATTTACTATTTCACTTATTCATCTCTTTCAAATATTCAAAAAAATGTATGAAATTAGTCAAATACCATTATCTGCTTTACGAATTACTAAGAAGATGAGTCTTTCCTGTTAATTAATAAAAAATACAATGGTGCTTACGTAATTTTGAGTAACTCACAATTTGATAATGATTTGAGGTAATGATGTCTGTGACCTTGATTGAATTCTATGTGATGCTCAATGAAGTTAGAAATAAATTAAAGAATTATTGACCGAAAGAAAAAGTGAAAGCGCGTCGCTGAGGTCGAAGCGAGACACAAAATTCAATCTGCGCACGAATCTCGGACTGACTACGGATGCTGAGGTTGGTCCTGCTTATATTAGCCGACTGGTTATACGCCTGCGTCTGCGTTGCCCCCTCGTGAATCTGTTCTGTACCAACCAGTGGCTTTTACGAGCGAATCAATTGCACTCAACGAGGTAGAGTTGGATTTTGTTTGCAGACGATTGTTCTAAATATAACTTGAATAAATGTTTTTCTGGTGAGATGTAATTTTTGTGTTCAATTTATCGAACTATAAAATTAAGTTTATAACTAGAATTATAACACGTACAGTGAAAGCTTTTGCGCGGCAAAAATGTTCTCAAGAGTGTTTATACGTTATGTAACATATTTTATATCCAAATAATATCCATTATATATCCATTGCATTGATTTATTAATTTGATGTAATATATTTCTTAAAAACAATCCAATTTAGTTTATTAATAAATGCGTCGACGTGAAAGTATAAACAACACGAAGTATAAAGTGTACGAAGTATATGTGAAATGACAGTTTGTTGACGCGTTGACGTCATGACAAATTAGTATATTTATATACAGCTGAACGTTACATCGGCAAATTCGAATAAACTGATCTGAAAGTAGTGTGAAATTGAAATTACGGTCAGAACAAGAACAAAGGTTATTGATCTCGCATAAAAAAACGTAAAGCACACACAACCCTTTACTACTAGTATAGTCTACAACGTACTACACTATATCGACTATGTAATAAGAATGCATGATGCAAACACCGCGGTGTTGCTATCGGATTACGGACGTTTTAAAACGTTCCACTGCTAAATCGCTAGTTACTCTGATAAAAAATTATTCGAGCTCGACAGTCGAATTGTTGTATTAAAGTGGCTTTCTATCCAGATTTCGGTCAAAAAAGCAACTATTTTTATTTGATAGAAAGTATCTTCGATTTTTACGAAATCTGAAAACAGTTAATGTGCTCTCTAAAACAAGTTCATTAAAATTTTGAACCACAAAAAATATGAGTAAATTTATTGGAATTTGTATGGCATTTTCTTTATAAAACTTGCGTTTTCTCTACTTCTAATGTTTTTCTTTCTTTAAAATGGTTAACATGCACTACAAATTCATGGATTTGACTGAAATTTTAAGTGTAGAGGCATGAAGTGTTTCAGAATAGAACTACTGGATCACTTTTTTGGTGTTTGTTATACATTTACCCAATATTTAACGTATAACAAACTCAAATTATTATTCCTATCCAATGAACAAACTATCACGCCCACAGTCTTCCTTTTTCGCACTCGCATACTTTTGCTTCCTTCGAAAGGAAGCTTTGTTTTCGCTTTTTTTGAAAATTTGGATTTTTCCGCTATATTTTTTTTGTTTTTGTCATTTTATGCTTCAATCTGGTTTTTATTGTAAGATCTAAACCTCTTGCATGTAATCAATGAATAATTTTTTTATATATCATTCATTAGAAATCATGGGGAGACGACAAAGTTACACTTTTATGGTGTCACTGTCTCTGTGTGTAGCCGTGTGTGTGTGTGTATGTGTGTGTGTGTGTGTGCGTGTGCGTGTGTGTGTGTGTGTGTGTGTGTGTGTGTGTGTGTGTGTGTGTGTGTGTGTGTGTGTGTG
>JAWWMK010002906.1:0-33250 GCA_035047105.1 Galeopsomyia nigrocyanea
TGTGTGTGTGTGTGTGTGTGTGTGTGTGTGTGTGTGTGTGTGTGTGTGTGTGTGTGTGTGTGTGTGTGTGTGTATACTACTAGCAGCCGAAATCAGAGCGCGGCTCATACATAGATGCAATTGGAGAGAGAGAGAGAGTGTCTGGCTGTGGAACACGTCGACAATGCCGGCAAATGAAGCGACGAGGGCTTCGTCTTCGCGCGTACTACGACGACGACGACGCCTGGCTCCACTGAGATAGCGAACGCTCAATGTCTGCCGGCTTAGCCTCCTTGCAATCTGCACTGGCTCTTCTTCCTCGAGTCGTCGCTCGTCGCTCGTCACGTCGTCGAGTGCACTCGAGCATGCCGTGAACTGACGATGCTGCTGCCTATACTTACTGCCCAGTTGTCGATTTTGCAACTGAGCACGCGATTTCTTCGCTGTTGAAAAACTTTTTAAGTAGAACGAACAATCGATCGATTTTTAAATTTAGTTATGAAAGAAGGACGCGCTATGTCTGACCACTTTCGGTCTTGTACTACTGGATTTCAATTGCTATTCAAATTTTATGCACGCGATAATGGATTTAATAATAGACAATTATCCGGTTGGCTGGGAATTTTCATTCTATGATTTATGAATTAAAAACTGAATAAAATAAGCGGCTATGTACGGAACGACTAAAGCCAGCTGGAGTCGAAGCTTTTCAACTTTTAAAGCAAATGCAATTATACAGAGTAACTTGCTAATTACACTATCTCTCTTCGGTCTATATTTGAATCGATCAAAGTATCAAATAAAATGCAAGCAAATTTCATTGGATCTCTGACCTGACTGAAATTAGATTAGATATACACCGACAGAAACTAAAATGTCAAACAACTTTTCTCACTTACTTGTAGCATGCTTGCTCGAGTGCATAGCCCAACGTATACCAACGACACACAATAATTACAAATTGTCAAAGTCGTGCGGATAAGTCGAGCAGACAGCCATTAGGTTGAATAATGAAGCGAGTCTCCATCTAGAAAAAGCCTCTCGCATACTACTGCTACTTTTACCTACTACTATACGTGTGTAGAGTGAGATATCGACCGAGAGGATACCGCGGCAAAGTGTCTCTCTCGGAAAGTCCTAAGGGAGGTCTCTATACACATTCTCGTCTGTGGCGTTGCTGCAGATGCATCGACGTAAAATCAGAGAAGAAATGACATGGTGTAAAACTCGGTCTCTGTCTTTCTCTACCTCTCTCTGACTGTTGCCGTATAGCTCGATAGCCATTTGCATAGCGTATGCGCTTCGGTCTCTCGCGTTAAATTTTTTATTGGGCCTCATGTCATTACACCGACGACGCGACGCGACGCTGCTGCTGTGCTGCCTGATTGCGTTGTATACGCGACTGTATACATGCGGATTTCAGTTTTGTATACTTCTTTCTCTCGGTCATTGTACGCTGAGTGATAGATGTGTGACATATTGTGTAACTACGTACAGCTTTGGCATTGTTACAAAGTGAAGGACTACATTTGCGAATTATTTAATTATTCGTATCAAACTAGTTTTTATTTACTGGACATCTAATCGCATAATTATTTTACTCTGTTTGTCATGCTATTCGAAGAAACCCGAGGACGAAAAAATAGTACTATTATTTATTTACCTCAGCATGCAAGCTCTGACAGATATATTTAAACGGTATACATTCCGAGAAGCTCGCTCTACTAATTATATTGTTTTATGCATAGGCATTCGTATCGAGCTTCATGCAAAGTCTTTCCAGTTAGAGCTTCGAAGACAAACAACTCGTTAGCGTTCTATATAACCTACGTCATCAATATTTCAATTGAGTGTAAGCGATCTGTACATCCGTTCAAGACTGAAGTGCGAACAAAAAAAAAATTCCAATCGCATTAAAATTTTAATTTTCAATTTGCGGAAGGAGCATCTAAGTGACTTTCGACAACGGACAAAAGTGCAGCCCCTTTTTGTTATCGGGATCACGCGGGCGCAGCGAAATTGACTCGCGCTCGCGCGCGAGAGAGCGCATCGACTACGTCGCGCGAGGAGAAGTTTAAGTGGTCGATAAGGAGGCGCTCGATGGCCCGGTGAATCTCTCTCTCCTCCTCCCTCTCTTTCCTTTTCGAGGCTTCATTTCCGGGCGAGCTTTTAACTTTAAATAGAATGCGAGAGGAGAGAGAGATATCGGATTTTTTTCGTGGCTTTGTTACTGGCCGAATGGAGATGTTCCAGTCTTTCCTTCTTTTTTTTTTTAATCCAAACCGAAAGTAACGGGAATTAAACCCTTTTTCTCCACTCTTACTTCCAGAGCTTTTAGATTGTTGAAAAGGAGCCGTTATTGTATGTCGATTTCTATTTCCATCTATTGACTTCTTTTGTTGTTCTCCTCACGAGTTTTACTTTTATAATTAGATAACCTCAGCGGGTTTTGTATTCTGAATGGAGAAGCGATTTTATTGATCGAATTTTGCGCGACACAATTGCCCGAATATCTCACCCATTCAAGATTCGATCTGACGTCAACGCTTCATTTAAAATGAAATAAAATTAAGCAACTCGTGACGTGAGAATTTCCAAATAAGAAACGTTCCATTTCATACGTTCCGATATCATTTATAATTCAAAAATCGGCAATCGAAGTAACGATTTCTCTCGCTGGAGTTATTTAAAAATCAGCGGCGCTCTCCAACGATTGAATAAATAAACGTAGCGTGAGACCTATATAATCTGCGATTAACATAGCAATTGGCTTTAGCTTCATATCGGAGAGACTGTATACTGCCTATGCTGTGTCGTCTTAGTGCAATGTTATTCTTATGTCGGTTGGCCTAATTGCACAGCTAGCGGTGAAACAAACAGCGCTCGATATCTCGTAAAGCATTCCAATCGATATCGCTGGCGTATAAAATGCTGTAAAGATTTTTCACTCAAGACCTACTGACTGTAGCTTTAATCATGCTATTTTTTTTATCTCCATCGAAAAAAATTACTGAAAAATTTTTAATTATCGTCGTTAAACTGGTTAATGAAAATCAATGGTGCTGCGATAATTGACGTGAAAATAAATTATTCATAATAAATGATTATCCTCGCTGATTAAGCTCAATCATTCGTGAAGTGTCAGAACGTAAAATAAAAACCCTTTAGCCAATAAATCCGGCCAATCGATTTCGGCAATTAAAAGTAATTACGAGATGAAATTTCAACGTTCGACAGCCTTGCTTTTTTTTATTTATACACGTGAATTTGGCGGAGCGTCGGATAAAGTGAACGAAGTGGTCGCATACCAACAGAATTGAAAAAAAATGTAGGGAATGGGGAGTAACATGATGCACTCGTCGTTGCACACACACACACGTAGTACCGCAGAGCGAGTGAAGATTAAAGGGCAGGCAACCTTTTTTTTTATTTTTTGTACCGTCAGTCTTCACCACGTAGTAACCGCCGTCGCGCCGAAAAAAAAGAGAGAGAAACAGCCAAAGCGAGTTTATATACGTTGCGAAAAAAAAAAAATTCGTTCGCCAAAAATTCACCTACATTCCCCTGGACTTTCATCAGCAGCGGGGTGCGCGAGCGTGCTTCCGGCTCACTTGCAGGCGTACCGCAGAAATAAAATATTTGACGACCGCTAGCTCTCTCTCTCTCTCTATTTTTTTTAGCTACCTCTGAATTTTTTCACAGTGGCTTTGTGTTTGCAGCGAATTGACTTTATGCCGTCGATATAAAAGGGAAAGAGCTCACTCTCTCTCTCTCTCCCGCTCTCTCGCATCACATTTGGCAGGGATTTCACTCAGCGAGATTAAGCTTATTTACACTGCGAGAGGCAGCTAGCTACTTCCTCTTTCTCTTTTCCACTTGACTTTCTTGCAAACGCGCCTTTTTTTCTGTCCGTCTGCAGTATGCTGTATATATACATCCAACCAAGCTCTAATCATTTATATCCGTATGCGGCGCGGGTGGTACAAGAGCTCACTGATATGAGGATTTTCCCACGCGCGCTGTGAAGTGGAATATCGATGTCTGTCTGTGGTGGCTTTGGTATCGAAGTTCAGGAAGGGTGTGGGTTTGAAGTTTCCAAATACCCTCCCCGCCCCCTCTCGCCTCTTCTCCCGTCCTAGTTTGGCTTTAATATCTGCTAGCCGAACATTTTCGAATTTAGAGCGTTGGGCGGGGTGAGGTTGCCGAGATAATTTACATTCTGTCATTGATTAATGGACCATTGATAACGTGTGGCTTTGGATTTCAAATTACAATCCTCTCTCTCTCTCTCTCTCTCTCTCTCTCTCTTTGCAATTTTCGTGCCTTCACTAAAACCGTAAATTAATGCATTTCGCGAATCGAATAATAATTATCCTATCATTCTTCCATTACGCGAATTTTTCCAGTACAGTCTGCTTTCTTTTCCAGATGTAACGGCACAGCTGTGTAAAGAAACAAAAACTAATCATTAGTTGGCATAAGAATTTAAAAAAAAAAGACAAAGGCGACTATAGCATTATCTTTAAATAACCATCAGTAACTCTGTAACTTATTATTTCGCTCTTAAAAATCAACCCATTCATTACGTAACCACCCGCTCTATTCTGCGCTCTAAAAAATTAGAAAAAAAAGAGTGACCTCCATTCGGTGGGTTTCAAGAACAATTCATTAATGGGCCCATCAAGCACTCGCTGAAAGGTCTAAGACAATGGTCGAGGAGTACTCCCGATTATCACTCAAGACCTGCGCAACTTTCACCGATATTACGGTCTCTCTCTCCCTCTCTCGGCTCGCTCAATTGCGAGTTGGTCTGCAAATATAAACGCCCCCCCCCCCCCCCATTCGATTGAGTTTCCAGAGAGCTCAAGAATAGGACATGACGCGGCCTTTAAAGTTTCGCCAGTAGGTAATCGATGCAAGAGTCCGGCTGCTGCTACTGCTGGACTAACGAGGCTATAGATTAGTTCCGGCCAACTTTTCGAATCTCAAAATCGGCGGAATTGATGAACCAGCAGTGCGGCGGGCGATCTTCGCTTTCGCTCTACTTTTCGATAATTCGCGCACCGTAAGGATGAGAAATCCACGAAGATTTAACTTTGTACGTACATCCGTTTGATTTAGACGAAGAAGTATAGTCTTCTGTATACGAAGCGAGGTAGGTGCGCTAATTCGTTCGAGAGTTGGGGTAAGCGTATACGCAAGTATAGCCTAATCAGATCTAGCTTGGGGATGCGATTGTGTACTCAGCCGTTGAAATTCCAGTCTCTGCGCTCGCTCGCTCGCTCGCGCGATGATCGATCGGCGCGTGTGTATCCTTAGTTGAGCGAGAACGATGGAATTCCACAGTGGAGGAGAGAGAGAGAGAGAGAGAGTCATTGTGCTCTGGGTTTTGGAACAATGGTCGAAACGTGGCGCGAGGGGATTAGGGGCTGCGTTTTCGGCGGCTGCATATTAAACGCACGCCCGTCTGGATTCCGCGCCGTGCCACTTATCTCCGATTTCCTAGATTCTATTGTGCGGATAGAAGCTACACGCCGAATGCCTCTCGTGCCTCACCCTCTCTTCCTTTGGATTCTTCGCTTTGCCAAGGGAAGGGATGCTTCTCTACCCTTATATTGGCCTGCGACTGGCAGTTATGACGCCGACTGTATATCAGAGTTGAGTTTGATAAAGCGATTATGATGGGTGTGGGTATGGTCTATCACATTTTTCAAAAGATTTACAAGCGCTTTTTTTTATTGCGGTGTGGTTGACGATTTAGTTTGAAGTCTTTGCCGTGAGATGGATGATCGTATTAATTTTCTCGTAAGGGAAAAACAATAATGCGCGAATATATATATAATCGTTATATTGAAAATGATATCTAGTAATATTTGCAATCAGATTAATTATGTATCAAAGGCTTTGCTAAAGTCGAACGGTTCTTCTTTATTAAGGAAACATTAAAATTTTCTTCACTAAACAAAATTGAAATATCAATTATCAATCAAGCTAAAGTATTCGTTCGAGGACATATCACTCAATTATCAGTTATATCTGCACTTCGTTAAAAATATATCTTGCTGTTCGTTTTCTTTTTTTATTTTACATTTTTTAACTTGTGATATTGTCAAAACTTACATTATTATTGAATTCATTGTATCAGATTGATTGATTATTATACGTATAAAAATCTGCTTCCGTTGATATTGTTTAAAAGTGAAAATATTCATAAGCATTTTTTATATCTTATTTGGTCATTTAATTGTAGTCTTTGCTGTTAGGTGAATGATCGTTCTGAATCTTCACGAATAGAAAAAACCGTTATTCTGAAATAAACGTACATGTAATCATGCGGTATCGACAATAATATCTAGTAACAACAGATTAACTTTCTTTCGAACGACAGGAGCAAAAAAATGACAAACAAAGCGCATTAGCAGCTAGTGAGCCAAAAAAAAAAAACACAAGAAAAAGAAACGCACTCAACAGCAAACAAAGCTAATCGTTTCCCTCTTAACGTGCGCATCATAACTTTTCTGCGTCACGTACACCCTCATCTCTCTCTCTCTCTCTCTCTCTCTCTCTCTCTCTCTCTCTCTCTCTCTCTCTCTCTCTCTCTTTCAGTTTCAGTTGCACGTAGTATAGTAGGGAGCACAGCCAAAAAGTAGCCGGCGATGCTAGTCGGGTACTTTGGTTGGACGATTGCTCGCGCATACGTGGATATAGTATATAGTAGCAAAATTTCAAAGTCTCAAAGTGCACAGCCAGCCGTCTAATTGGCCCGAGGCGATGGCAGAGCATAGCCGCGCGAGTATTTAGCGGTGCTCGCGCGACTGTTTGTTCGGCCGTTAGCGCGTTTTCGACGTGGCTATCTTCATCTCTCTCTCTCTCTCTCTCTCGCTCCCTCGATCCTCGTGCGCTCCGGCTAGTTTAGCGTTAATTACGCCAGTTAGACCATTTGGCACTTAGAGATCGTTGCTGCTAGCTGCTGTTGCTGCTGCTGACTTTCGCCGCATAGTATCGTATGCATATACGTATATATACACGTGTGCCGCTAACGCCCACGCTAATGTTTATTCGCGCAGTTTCCATGTGCCGTGTAATGAAAGGCTGCTGCGCGTGAGGGTCGTTCGTTGCCAACTCAAACGTCGCCGCGCGTACAACGATAAACGTCCGACGATGCGAATGTTTTGCTAGCTAGATTTTTTTTATTATCTACGTAAAAGATCTCGACGCGCGTTTTATAAGCGAGAGATTGAAAGCTCGAGTGTGTCAGTTAAGGAAACGCGAGTATCTAAGAGAGCGAAGCTTCATTGAACAAAGGTTTTGCCGCGCCTGAGCGCAGAGTCGTAACAACACGACGGTGACACTCGCTGCACACGACGTAGTAGCGGCTAAAGGCCTGCACAGCCTGCGAGTCAGCGCAGTTAGATGTGGAGCGCGAGCGAGGTCTACTCGCTTGCCAGGCTTAATGCGACAGCGATTGATTTTATAGTCGTGGTCGTTAGCTCAGCCGAGGCGGCTTTAATGCGCGCGCCCGCGCGATATCGTCCTACTGTACCTCCCACTGTGTGTATAGGTCTCTCTCTCTCTGTGACTGTGTTTGTGTGTTCATAAACGCCCAGCGAGATGCGACACTTTGCTGTGTGGCGAGCTAACGGCCTGTGTCGCGATTTCGCTTTAATTGGCTCTCTCACTCTATCTGCTTTTCATGTTACTTCTGCTTTTTTTTTAGAGAGAGTGTGGATTTTGTTGGTCGATATTGTTCAAATGGAGATTCGAAATATGTATTGTGGGCAAGTTGAATATCGTTGTGTAATCGATGTAAATTTGTTGTGATAATTTAATTTTGAAATGATCCGTTAGAGGACTTACTTCAGTTATGATTGTGATATGTATGAAACTCCTACTTAAGAAAAGTTTTATTGCTCAGTATCCGAAATTTTATATTTATATGTATATACATTTTTGTTTGCAAGTAGATCCAAGAACTTCTATCTAGAAACCATCAAATATAAGAGTAATTACTTTAAACCATTTTGTACACAAAATGGACTCTGTATATACTCTCACGACTGTCTTACCTTGCAAACGTGCTGAACCCCCATGTCCCCACCCCACTTTACCCATTTCGCGCGTGTCGATTTACGCATTCGAAGCAAAAGCACCCAAGCGCGGACACGCGAATCAATTCCCTCGGCGAGTAAATGGCCGGGGGATCCGGAAGAACTTTCCCTCGGCTGCGCTCGCTCGCTAGCGTAAGGATTGCCGAGGAGTTCTTGCAGCTTTCGAACTTTCGCCGATAATTGATTGTTTTGCAAGGCCGCAGTCGGGCTATCGGGCTCTCTTCTTCGCTCCCCCCTTCCTCCCAACCCCTTTCCGATACAATCTTGTGGATGGTGGCAAAGCTCGGAGAGAGAGAGGAGAGAAAAAAAGAAGAAGCTCGCAGAGATAGCCAGTTTATGTACTTTTTCTTTGGCTTTCCTCGCTATAAAATCGATTGTAAATTGTTTTTAAAGCTAATTACGCTCGCTCTGGGATTTTTATCGTTATTGCTTTTCAGCACTCTCTTTTTTGTTCTCTTTTGCTCGAGTTTGAAAAACAAGGAGCTGAGTTTTTTTAATTACGTTAATTATTACGTTTGAGTATTTGTTTTCTAATGTTTTTTTGCTTTAGGTGAGTATCAAAAAACGTACAGTTTGCTTCGATCGCACAAGTTTACACAAAAAAAAAATCCAATACCACCTGCAACGATTGCGAAAAACTCCTGAAAGTAAACCAAAAAAAGGAAGTATTCAACAGGAAGTAATAAAAAGCGCAAATTATCGTTTCCTTTGACAAATGCCCGAAGGTTTACTTTCAAGAAAACCGCTTGAACGGTACTACGCGTGAGAGAGAGAATAACGTTCCATTACCCCCTCGAGCATCCCTTTTTTTCTCCTGCTTCTTCTTGTTCGAGAATTTCTTCGTCGAAATATCGTACAGCGTTCATTGAGAAAGACATCGAGGAGGCGTGAATGTAAGAGCGCGCGCGTGGCAAAGAGGCAAAAAAAAAAAAAAAAGCAAGGAGGGAGAGAAAAGAGGAAAAAAAGCGGAATGCAGGTATCGACGTAAGAAAAGTATATAGATAGTCGAGTGGGGAAATGGAGTCATCCGCGTTCCTGGCAGCCAATGACTGCTAACTAAACCCCTTTAGTGCGGTGAGCAAAAACAATGCCACTTGGGAGAACTATCTCACTCTCTCTCTCTCTCTCTCTCAGCGTTTGTCTGTCTGTTTTTCACCCTCAAATTGATTTCGAGCGATGTCTGTCTCTCAACTGTGGTACGCGAAAGAGCAAGAGGAAAGGGGACACACACACAGTAGTGGACGTTCCACAGGTGTGTCGCAGGAATTCGTTCTGACATTCTCCATCGATCCTTCCAACTCTCGTTCGCGTACTTTTGACGTGCTTGCCGGCTCTGTCTCTTCTTCCTCAGAAGTATATCTCACTTTTTTTGTTTTACTTCTTTTTCTTCATTTGAGCTTGATATCAGCAGAATCAATGTTTCAATTTAAGTCCTCGTATCAGATTTACTGGAAACTGAATTATTGTACGCTAAAAATAAAAAAATTTTTAAATATTTTTTATATTATGATTGATGATTTAGTTGTAATATTTACCGTGAGATGGATGTTTTGATTAGTTTTTTCTCAATCAAAAAATAACATTATTCAAATAAATGTAATTAATATATTGAAAATAATGTAGTAATATTTTCGATAACATTTGTACATCGTAATTGGGATATAATTATCAATGTTATACAAATTGTGACAATATTTTTACGATACAGTTTAGACAGATAATAGCGATGCGCTGAAGGCTAAAGAGTATTTTAAAAATAGAAAATACAGCAGTTTGAAAATACTGCTTTGCCCTCAACGAATCGCAATTTTTTGAAAACATAAATTTTTGGAGAGTATTACAAAGTTTATACTTTTGATTAAATAGAATTTAATTGCTATTATTAACACTGTAGTGATATATTCGTTGTTACAGAAAATATAAAAATATTTATTCAAAATGATTAACAATAATGATAATGTCTAAAACACCGAAAGTAAAAAATGTGTCTACTAAAATTTTATTTTATCCGTTACACACATATTACAAAAATTAAACATTTCCTTCGTATAAAAAAAGTATAACTGATTTGCGCTAGACATTAATTTTTGCCAACTGCGTATAATTTTGTTGTTTACCCTGCAGCATTGTTATCTCTGTTTTTTTACCTCAGCTACGCGTAAGCTTCACTGCACAAGAAGCGTAAACATTGAATTTTTACTCAGCTCGTTTACTCAGTTATGATTTACAGAATTTTTGTTGTAAACCAAATTTGTTTTTATTTTACTTCTTGACACTTTAATCTTACTCACTAAATCATTATAAAATAAACGAGTTTACGTAAAGATTGCTATCAACACAATAAGGAACTATAGCAATGAGTCAACTGAACATTTTTTTCCAAATTTTATCGAGCAATTCAATCTTCAGAACAAAGACCTTTTCATTCACCATTTCAATAAAAAAAAATAAAAATTTGCCGTGTATGTACTTTAGAGCTTTACAGGTCGAAACAAACGAGCTCCATCTGTCAATCGTTTAACAATAATCCTGAGCGTCTCTGCTATTGCAGCGAGAAAGAGAGAGAGAGAGAGAAAGAGAGAGAAAGAGAGAGAGAGAGAGAGAGAGAGAGAGCGCACTCGCGAGTATGGTCGCCCTCGAGGGGGCGGATGTACATATATAGCTGAAGGTTTTGTAGCTGGCACTGGCGGGAATGTCAAATTTCCGAGCTTTCGCTTCAAATCACTGTCCAAATAAAGCGCTCGCGCGTGGCAGCTACTCTCCGCGGGCTCTTTCTCGCAAGAAATCCTCTTTCCCCTCCCGCCCCTCCGACCTCTCCTCTCTCGCTCTTTTCCCCTCGGGGGCGAAGCTTCCAATGCCAACTTGGCTTAAAAGCCGATGCGCCTCGCTCTATCATCTTCCTCTTATTATTTCCTCCTGTGCCGCCGCCTTGTGTGTTTGCTCGAACTGCTGCTGCTGCTGCTGCTGTGTTTTGATTTTTCTATTTGCCGCCAGGGCTATGTTTTTCCATTTCTTCGCTGCTGCTGTTGCTGTGATTTTTCTTTTTTTCTTTTTTTTTTTATATCGAACATTTCGTGCTTGCCGCCTCTCGTTCTTTCTGCCTCGCCTTCTGCACGCGATATTGCGAATAACTTTGGCTCTTATCAAATATTTCGGTTTATTTGCGTGCCTTCGAACTTTCATGCCCCCGATATATATTTTGATTGTTTTATATGGTGGATTTCGATTTTGCTTGAATATCGATGTATCGTCGTATGTGATTTCCAATTGTAGTAACGGACAATTTTTTGGAAAATTGCTGACCTGCACACGCGCAGTTTATTTCGAAGCTTTCTCTGCTAATATTTGGACTCGATCCGATCAAATTTTATTTTCAACTCTGAACACTTTTATTGCTCGTACTTTTATCTTCAATTAATCGCTGGCAAACAATCCCACTAAAAAAAATTTTTTTGAAGCCTCACACAGCATATTTTTTTCAAAGTTTCAGAAACCCTAACTTTTTTTTTCATTCTTGGCCAGACCCCAAAAACTATGTCGGGGAACGTCAGCCCGTCAGCAAAATGGAAAAAGTATTTTTTTTCTCCTCGAGCAAAAGGTTGCTGTTTGTTGCATAAAAACAAGAAGAACAAGGAGAAACCTGACGTATACGCGTGTTTTTTTTTCTTTATTTCGTCTCGATCTGCAGAGACTTCCGAAAGACTGCGCCAAAAGCTCAAGGTTATATCGAATGGCTTGTGCGCGCAACTCTTTCCATTTTCCAGCACGATGCCAAAAGCTTGGCTTGGTGTAACTGTGAGCACATGTGCCTCTCTTTCTCTGGCGCATTCACGGACGTGCAGTTCTCTCTCTCTCTCTTTCTCTGGTGAACGCGCAACACGCGCCAAACATTCGCGCTCGCTCGCGCAAGAGAGAGAGAGAGAGAGAGAGAGAGAGCGCCGCAGCCAGCCGTATACGAAAAGAGAGTACGAGGCTAGAATGCGCGAGGAGCTTTGAGCAAAAGTCCTCGCGATTGTAAGTCGGCTGGTAAAACGCCACCGCTGTTGCTGCTGCTGCTGCCGCACAAAAGGAAAAATCGAGGGCGCGAGAAAAAGAAAAACGGCCAGAGTTCAGTTTTTCCGCTGGTAAAATGTTTCGAATAGAAATAACAGCTTATTTCGTATTTTAAAGATATTTAAGGAAGTTTAAACTTCTTGTGGTAGTTATTTATTTATCTTTGGCTAATATAGATTATTGAATCTTTATATGCATTTACGTATCGTTGAAGTACACCACATGTATCGATAGTTACTTGACATTATTTTGATTTCATAGCTTTTGTTTTCTCTCCAATAGAGGGAGTATCAAATAGAACCAATCACAAAAGTATTATAGCTTTGTAGAATATTTATAACAACCCTATTGAATCTCTAAATGTTAACTGAATTTAGACTGACGATCAAACATTTGTATTGTAATCCTATTTGAAATATTAAATAATGGTTCTCGAATTAGTCATATTTCAAACTAGCATAATGTAAAGAAAATATATACATTAGAAAGATGACCGCTCGTATTCGAATTCAAAGAAACACATCAGATAAAAGTAAAAAAAAAAACGAGTAGGGAGCAAACATTATAGGAACGCATTGGAAGCAGTAGATCATCGCGAAATACCCCTGCAGCTATATAGCGTGTTCAACTAGAACATCGGCATCGCATGTGTACCGCAGAGCATACAGTGATATCAGAGGCCGACTCGCTATAGAAGCGGCAGAGGAGGAGGAGGAGGAGGCGGAAGGGGGTGGCTTTCTGGCTGCATGCAGCGCACTGCGACACCGCACTAAGCCATACGTACTAGACCCAGCGAGCGACCCAGCTAAAATAGAGAGAGAGAGAGAGGGACAGAGAGCAAATGCTCACATTATTTACGCCGAATTTGCGCGGCATGTTTGTGTGCAGTGCATTTTGAATTTCCGCGGACAAAATGCACGAATATTCCGCAGCGGGGCGCGACCAATCGGAAGACCGCTTCCCTGTAATCGCTCTGGTCATATCGCCCTGTGCGCTCTTTGTCAATTTTTTTTCTCGTACCTCTTTTTTTTTTGTTCTTTTCGTCGAGCTTTAACGATTTTTTTTTCCACCGACGCCACCGCCGCTCTTTTATTTTCTACGGGGGCCAACAAAAAAAATTTTTTTTTTTTTTCGAAACTACCACGCGAAAAACGGGTTTGTGTGGCATACGATTTTTTTTTCTGCGGTGCACGCGCTTTACCTATGGTCTTTTATTTCGACGCTGCTATCGTAGAGATGCGGTGAAGGCAATCGCGTTGTGAGGAAATTTTTTATTTTTCATTTTTGGAAAATTCTTTGCGGTCGAGTTGGTAAATATTTATGCCCTTCGGTGAAAGACTGACAATGAGTGAGCTTGAGTGTCTATAAACTCATATTTTTTATAAAGATTTATTTAGTTGTTTTATTTTGTCAGTTAGTGACATTATATTAGGTGGATAAGATTTGCCATTTTTTAGGTAATTTTAAACCGATTGTAAAATGTAAGCTTTTTCTGGAAAAATCAAACGAAATATTTATAAACGATTTTTACGTTGTGATTAATGATTTAATTCTAGTTTTTCCGTGAGATGGATGATTGAACTGGCTTTTCTTCATAAACGTAAAAATAATTGTACTCTGATAAATGTAATCACAATATTGAAAATGTTATCTAGTATTATTATTGGTAAAACTTAATTTGAAACATTGTCGATGATTGGCCGTCAATACTTACTTTTCGCCAATCAAATAATATAATTGATATAATTATTTTCAGAAATATTTATAGCATTTTCTAGTTTCATAGTCGATCTGGACGCTAAGGCAACCAATTACTATTTAATACAACTCGCAGTACCGTAAAAAATAATATAAACGCAAAAACATTATAATTTATGTATTGAAATAAGATTATTCCTCGAAAAAGGATAAACTACATGTATAAATATTTGTTCAGTTAAAAGTGCATAGTCATATTCATTAAACATATCAGCGTGTATTCCACTTTTTTTTTAGCACGAATTAAAAATGTTATCTTGAAGCACGAGAACGCCGACGCGACGCGAGAGATTCACATATTCGTGGAAGTCCGGGTCAAGTTTTCATTTTCCGGCGTGAGAAGTGCCGGAACGATTGTACGCACCCGTTAAGTTGAGATAGCGCGACCGGAACACGCGCCGTTGTTTTTGCCTTCCTAACGTGCGCAGATAAGCGTGTTTAATGGCGTGTGGATTTTTCGGAGAACAGCTCTAACTTTTTCCACTCGCCTTCGTATTTAATATCTCGGTCGGATATTCTCTCTCTTTTTTTTTATTGTTGTTCATGATTGCGTAAAACGGTTGTTGTGTACTTTTTTACTTTTCATGAATGATATTGTTACTGATGACGATCCAATTCATTTTAGTTTTTCAACAAGTTTTTATGTAAAAGTGTTTCGATTTTTTTAATTAGATGGCTGATGTTTGATACAGATCTCATGATAATTTATTACTGAGATACTATAAGTTTGAAACAAATGCTGAGACACTAGACAAATTCTGAGCTATCAGACATCTTATGAAAACTATTGAATCAAGCTATCAACTTATATCTTATGAAAACTTTAGAATTTGGTACATGCTTGAGCAATGCTCTGAAGCGTGTCATCGAGGATTGCAACAAAACCCACTTTCAAAGTCACATCTTTTACTCGAAACAAAGATACCACATAACAAATAAAATAACAGGTCCAATGAATCCAGTTAACAGTCTCAGTGCGTGTATCACGCGGCAATTGATTGTTGATGATGTCCAGTGGTGCGAGACAGCTCGGTTCTTATCCGTATCCACGGGCTAATCATCATCGTCATCATCATCATGATCATCCGTCGTATAGTAGGTAGCTTGCGCTCAGTCGATTTCCATGGGGTCAATCGTTTGGAAAGCCGAAGATACCAGAGGACAATGAGTCGAGGGGCAGCAGCCGAGTTGCATCCCCGGCCCCGTGAGAGTCAGATATCCGTCACGAGATCGGGAGCCGTCGCGCACAGCCAGTAGCAAGCCATTACACATGATCTTATCGGCTCTCCGTTATATGCAGTTGCGAGAGAGTGAGTGAGAGAGAGACACTTGTTGTTGAATAACTCGCACGCTGATTTAGTAGCCGAGATTGCTATATCCATTCGTTATCGCGTTCGCTAACAATGAGTTGTTTTATGACGTGTATGTGTGTATATTCTTCGGCACACTATAATTCTCCCTCGGTGCAATTACTCGCTTTTTTTCTTTTCTCGCTGATAATGAAACACGAGCAAAGCCACAAAACGAAAGACGTGCGCCTTTTATCTCTTAATAGAATGACGGCGACGACGACGAAGATTCGCTCGCTCTCTCGTGCAGTCATCTGTTGCACACGGCAACGGCGGTGGCAGGCGCCGAGGAGGAAAGATAATGACGCTGAGAGCGCGAGAGATGAGTTCGCGAGCGGGTTGAATTAACGAGCTGCACCCGAGAGCTGCACTAGCGCACCCCATGAATTTTCCATTCGCCGTATATATATATATACAGCCGCGCCCCTTTCCAAGCTTATATCGCGAGGATTTTCGAAGCCTGTTAGCGCTCGCGCGAGCACGACATGATGACTTTCTTTCGAGAGAGAATCTTCCAGTTTGAAATTGCTTGCTATTGGAATTACAGTAGCTTAGACGCCACTATGCTGATTCATTTCGCTTGAATTCTGTACGTAAGGGCTTGTTCGTTCGTGACTTTTAAATTTGTTGATTAGAATTTTTCAACATCTGAAATATATGTTTAATTAAAAATTGCAAAAGTTAGAGAAAAATTTCTGTACTTTAACTACTGTATCACACGATGAATTTTCCCACATCACAATTTACCCGTTTAACGCAATAAACCACAAAAACCCCGAACATCAGAATTAATGTAAAACACTTTTTCCTCCATAAAAACAAAATCGTCTGAGAGAGAGAAAGAGCGCGCGCGCGAGAGAGAATGGAGCTTGTCGTATCGAGCAATATACCGAAATAATAGATCCAACGAGACGGTAGAAGTACGCTAAAGCAGCAGCGAGTACAAGCAGCGTATCGTAGACGCCCGAGGCGATCTTCTTCCCCCCGTCGAGCGTGAAAGCTCACCGCGCTAACAAAACACGAACTCTCTCTCTCTCTCTCTCTCTCTCTCGGCGTGCGCGCGTGGGAAATAGGCTTTTTCCTCCTTCGACTACTTAATAAACCGCTTGGGCACGCTTTTTACTAGATTTATGCCCTACCAAGCAATGTTGTATTTTTTTTTTTCAGTGAGAGCAGTGAATTCGATCTAGCGAAGTTTATCAAGTAGTAACGAAGATGCATAGCGCCCCGCGAAGTTTCGCAAATCCGCTTAACACCACCGTTATATTCCCAAAGAGATATAACGCTCTTGCGCGAATTTCTTGTTTCGAGTGTGTATGTATATATAGATGTCTCTCTGGCGAGAGAGAGAGAGAGAGAGAGAGAGAGAGAGAGAACGGATAAGTGAAATTTACTCTATCACTTCGGGCTTCCGTGGAAAACGAATCGATTCTTGCGGATAGCTTCCGTGCGATAACTTTTGAAATAGGTGAAAAACTTGGTTGAGAGAGAGAGAGAGAGAGAGAGAGAGAGAGAAAGGGAGAGGAGCCATTGGGCGGAGCGTAGAAAGTTCGGCAGTCGAAAACTGTAATTATCGGAGTTTGCCGGCTGGCAAAATGTGCATAGCACTGCCTCACGGATGCGCAGGAAGAATCCTTGACAAATCAACTCTCATTCGGTTAATGGCAAACAGTTATTTCACTACTGCTGCCCCTCGCGAATCGACAAAGTTTTGCTCACTGCTGCTGCTGTTCTCGTGGCGGAACAATTGCATTCGAGTGCATTTTAGAGGCAGACAAATTACGCCGCCTGTATATAGTTTTTGATGCGAGGATATATCTGCTATACATATATACACGGCACTTGGGCTAATTGAATGAGACACGAATTTTGCTGGCGTTGTCACTCGCTTTGAATTTCCGACTCGGCGAGCTCGGTGGGGCGGCGTCGTTGTAAAGTTCGGATATATACGTGCGTGTACTGGACCGCAACCAAGAATTCAAGCGAGCAGGTAGGTACGGCGCAGTCGACTCAAAGTGCGTGGTATTTATTGGCTTGGCTATATACATATACACATACACGTGAATGCCATTGCGAGTACGGGATTGTTCGCAAGCGATCTGTCGCTTCCTTCCATGTGCGGCACACGTCGGCTTCTCATAGCCGGCATAACGTTTTAGATTAGATAATTGAATTCGTAAAAAAAATAAAAAATGATCCAACTCTGATGAAATTTTTCTATCGAGTTTTGATAACGACATTGACAAAAAAAAAGTAATCAAGCAAACATATTTGTACTAACAATTATTCTACATGAAATTTAACAACATCAATTTTTCTTTCTGTTGCAGGTAAATACATATGCTCACGATCTCATCTAACTTTTAAAATACCATTGCAATCGCGAACGGTAAGTCTTACACAACAATCTATCGTGAAAAGTTTTCGAATTTTTCTTCTTCTTCCTTTTTTTCGAACACACTCGAGACAGGTAGATTGTTAGTGTTGTATAAAATCCCCGGACGGTCGATGTGGCGCAGTGACGTTAAGCGGCTCCCTCGCGAATTCACCGAGAGTGGCGCCTCCGTGCAGAGCGAGAGCTAGCTGCTATACTACGTTGTATACGTATAGGTATACGTATACTGCACCTACGGCTTCGCTCTCTCTCTCTCTCTCTCTCTCTCTCTCTCTCTCTCTCTCTCTCTCTCTCTCTCTCTCTCTCTCTCTCTCTCTCACGTATACGGCCATCATTATTTCATGTTCGGCCTCATACGTCGACTTACAACGCGCCAAAGCGGCTTCACTTGTGTTTTTTTTTCTTTCTGTCCTTCCTGTTTTTATTACATGTTTTCTTTACGCCGGTATACATATATACACACAGACACAGGCTGAGGGTGACGTTTTTAGTTTATGAAGTTTGCAAGGGATTCGAGAATTCCATTACAGTTTGTGCATTTTATTGGGAATTTTTATATTACTTTTTTGTAACATTACGATGCAAATAAAATATTTTCCGATTACCGATGGAAAATTTCTTGTCGGAATTCATATTGCTTTTGTTCGACGTGTTGATACAGAAAGAAATTCATATTTTCACGTAAAACCTGGTCAAAACTATTTCATTTAGCCGAGTTGGCCGAGCGATTAATAATCGTCTGGTTTAACCAAGGGTAGACAAGCTCTCGGCACATAAATATAGTCCCTCTCTCTCACTTTCGACGAGATAACGTTGCGACGCTCTGTTACGTTGGCAAATCCCAGGAGTAAACAGAGAGCGACCAAGTCCCAAAGACGCGACACTCCATTAAAACTCAAAGTGAAATGATCCCGCAGGCTCCGCACGCGAATCATCGGTTTAGCGGGCGTCGTGGCTTATCCACGATTTTTCCTCGCTTTTTTTTTTGCTCTCCCTCATGCATAAGGAATCAGTTGCGCAGGTCGTTAAAAGTCTTTGATAGCTTGTTTGCCGCGCGCAGCCCTGTTTACCTTTAATTTTTTTTTCTTTTTTTACTCTTCGCGCTCAAGAGAGCCAGAGACGAGACTTTCGCGTTAGCTCGTAATCGTTAATGGATCGCGTCATCGACTTCACGCTTTTTTCTACACGACTGCGTGCTTCAAAGTGTCTATAAACACTATAGCGTCTGGCTGTATAAAAATTTTTTTCAGAAAAATAAAAAAACTCGCCGCGAGTGAAATGTCTGACCAAACTCGTCGTTTACTACTGAAAATGCCAATATAACTCGCTGCTCGCCATTTTTCCGCGGGAAGCTATATATAGCTTGCCAAAACAATAAACTGCGTGCGAGAGCTCGCTGTCGAAATTCGGAAAAGATCAATTGGCGATATCCTCAAAAATCGCTTACCTCGGCACAGGAGGGAGTGGGTGGGCGCTATATAGTGGCGGCTCCATTCTTCGTAGCTGCAAGATCAATTTGCGATTTCGCCACGAAGTTTGCTTGCGCGCAATCTCGCTCGTAAATAACGCCCCGCGGAAGTTCGTCGGCGCTCGCTCGCTAGCTGCACTTTGTCAGAGACGAACGACAGGGGTCAGGAGCTCCGATATGTGCTGCTGCTGCTGCCTCTTCGCCTAATCGATTCGGCCGCTTCGCAGACTTCAACTGCCGCGCGCGCGAACTTTGCCGCCCTGCCTGCCTGCCTGCATTTTCTATTGCTGAAACTTGCACTCGCGCTTGCTCGCAAGCGAGTGATGTATTGAGTTGACTCGTTTATGTCTTATAGAATGAGATCGCGATAGTGCTGACAAAAGAGGTGATGTAGTAGATGTGACGTTATATTTTTAGTCGAGTGAGTGAATCTTGTGCTGCGAGTTAAGTAAATCTGCATCGAGATTTTAATCTTCGTGGAAAGACATAATGTAATAAAGACAATTAGTAAATTTATTTTCGTTTTATTCTTGGAAAATCGAAAAATAAAACGAGAATGTATAAGAATAAAGTCTTATTAATTTGATGAAAACAATCAAATAATAATATTATTATAAGTGCACTTCGTTGAATATAAACAAATTCCTTTCGTATGTTCGTATCGAAAGTAAAGAGAAAAGCTTGGAAAGGAATTTTATTTTAGCAATTCAACTCGTCCTCGTTATTTAAATTCCCATATAGGATATCGATCTACAAGTAGGAAGCTTTCGTGACTGGTTCTCCTTAGTGTACTTTCTTGCAGTCGGTCTTTCTACGTACATGCTTCAGTCAATAACATATCAACGATAGGAGATTTACTCTCTTTGAATTTTTCATGTCTTTCGAGTATCCGTGTATAGCGTATGATAGCTTTTACAAATATATATATTTATACAGCCGATGCAATTTGACATTGAGCATGAAAAATTTGGAAAAAGAAATACGTTCAATTTATTCTCGAACAAATAAATTGTCTGTAAAAACGTTTTTATATCGTACAAATTTTCGTTTCGTGGCTTGAACTATATACAGCGAGCATTCATTCATCAGAGGCAGACGTATCGTGTTAAAGCCGGCTAATTAACAATGGTGCGATAATCAATGCGATTGAATTTCGTTTAATTTGCCCGGCACATTTGACCACCGCGCCGCTTGCTGCGTGACGATAAATTGTCCTCGCGTCGAATATGACGCCCGCACCCGCGTCCAATGTAAACGTCGAGCATATTATGCACACACGCACTAAGCAAATTCTCGCATTTACGCTCGAAAAAATAAATAAAAGTTGAATACTTGGATGTAGAAGGGAGAACGAGAGCAATATATGCATGCGCACACGTGTCGATGAAAATTTTGACGGCACACACTGCATTTATGGGGGAGTGCTTTCATTGTTGGCAAATAGGCTGCTATACTGCTGCTGTCATTTCTCGTTTTATACTTCGTTCACATGTGCGTCTATGTGTATGTGTGTGTGTCGTCGTATCGCAATGTATTAATGGCTAACTGCGGATACGCCGAATTATTGTTGTCATATTCTGATTGGAATTTTATTGAGTTTGTTATGATTCCGGGATGATCGCATCAATTACGCATGGATGATGTTCGTTAGTCAGTAAAGGGGAGTTACATGTCACATTTTATTTGGAAAATAAATTTAAATTTGATAAAATGAAATATAATGAATTTTGATCGATTTTATAAGATATAGTCATAAATCATCTCATGGAATCTACATTTTACATGAAGAAATTTTCGTTAGTATTCTCGACTATATAATGACTGAAAATTGTATACAGATTTACGATACCTTGGTAAAGCCTCTTCATTGCTCGAGCTAAAGCAACGATTTTTCAATTTATTCTCGTGTAACGGTAGTTAAATTAACCACGAGAGAAACGGAGAGGGAGAGAGAGAAAGCAAAAAAGAAAAGTGCAGTGCACGACTTGAAGCACCTCTCGACGAAGCAAAAGCTAATGTCCTAAATTATGCTGATACTGCGGGCGAGCGAGCGAGCGTAGTGCGCGTGCACGCGTCTCTGAAAGAGAAGAAGAGAGGATTTTTTTTCCGCGCTGCTCACGTAGCAAATTACCATTATAATTTAGCCGGTAGTTAGCGAAAGCCAGTCATTACCGTTGCGCTTAGGAACTTGTTGCTGCTGCTCTCTTTTGTGTGAGTCGCGCAAGTCGCCGCCGGTGGTCTCGCGACGACGACGACGACGACGTGCATGACGCAAACGTTATCGATCAAAACTCTCACCGCACGTGGCGCAGACCTCCGACGCCTGAATAAACATTATTAGCGGCCGTGCTCTCTCTTGCGTTCGCGTACACGTGAAACTAAACTCGTTACCTTTCAGTGTCGCTAATTATTTCCAATGAGATCCCCCTCTACGGTAAATGGGTTGAGCTCAGTTTTCCCCATGGTATATTCCGCTTTCGTGCTCAATTACGCGACTGATGGCTTTTAACATCCGATTGATTGCTGATCTGAGCTTTTTATACCCACGCTTTTCTCTTTTTAGACACTTTGTTTTGTTATGTGTGGTTTTCGGAGCGAATCGAATTTAATTTTTATCAAATCACTTCTACGGACAATTAAAATTTCTAATTTATGAGAATTTTTTTTTTTTTGAAGATAATTGCTTAGAATTATAGAAGTGTCCTCATAGGAGTCAGGTATTATCAAAAAAAGATTCAGTATCACGATTTAGAATGATAATAAAGAGTATATTAACTTATTAGAACGAATTGCGAATTCACTAAACGAAACTTGATATTTCATGAAAAACTATCTAGTGAATATTATTTGTATGTAACTACCATGACCTTCGAATCAATTAAAACGTAAATCCATCAGATTATTTTGGCGGACAAAGAAGAGTTTACCGTAGCATTTCGCGTCCGAAAGCTCGACACATGAAAGCTAGTCCCTTAATTGACGACAAAGAGAAGATTCAACGCGACATACGCAAATAAATCACGAGCAGTTAAGCCGGCATTGAACCCTCGTCCAAATTAACAGACACATTCGACGCTCTGTCGCTTTGATCGACGTTAAGATGCTTTTAATCTCTATGTATTCCAAATCCGCAACATCTCGATGAAAAACAAAAATAGTAGTCTAAATCTTGCCCGTACGAGAGGAGAATTAGGCAGTTAATAAGCGATTGATCAAACGAGGTGAACGAAAGCGAGACGTATAGAGTGGAAGCGCTTGAGCGTATCGAATGTATTAGCGCGGCAATGGCAGAAGCAGCAGCAGCGGCAGACGACATTAGCATACGGGCGAACAAACGGAATTTCGAGATTTTCCGGGACGATCGTCATTTGCATGATTGATTGCGCATAATCGGGCGCAAAGCTCGTGTTCTACCTCCGTGGAGCTTTTCTCCGCTGGTCCGTTTCACCGTGAATTCTTTATTCGACGAACTGAACCATTTTCTCGTCCAGAATATTATATCGCAAAAGAATCAAATCATATGATATATATTGTCGATGGCGAGCGGCTTATTCGAGCTTTCTTTTTTGAAGTGGCGTTAAAGAACTGTTTGAATGGAATTCCGTAAACATCGATTTTTCGCAAATATATTTGATTTTCTAAAACTTCCACTTGTCCAAGAAAAATCAGCGATAACTCTCGCGAAATACTTTTCTAACACAAAAAGCGAAGAATGTATTGTAATCCGCATCAGCTCACAACGGCTTCCGCCTTTCGTCGCGTGAGACACGTTCTCTAGAGATGCATGGATCGACATACAGAAGCGGTAGCCGAGCGTTCGGTATTCCAGTTGGACGGTGTTACGTTCGTGTCCAGTTGTAAGACAAGTAAGACAGAAATGCCCGGCGCAATCGGAGCCGATGCGATGGATATTCAGTAAAATGTCGAGTGAATGTAGGAGGCGCATCGACTGTAATTTCATATCCGGCATTTGGCTGCTGCGATTTAATCACTTTAATGTCGTTTGCCTCGGAATCACAGTGTTGCAGCTCTCTCGATGCTATATGTACAATCAATCGTCAAGGGATTATAAACTGTTTGGGAATTTTCGATGAAGGGAATGATTCGTTTTTTATTAAATGTGAAAATTTATATTGGTAAATTTGAAAATTGTATGATTTATGCAGGTTGAAGTGACTTCTGCTATATTTTTAATCAAGTAGTTAGCAATACAAGTTCGTTTGGAAGAGCCGATATTTTTATAGAACTTTATATCGCAATTCATACGTCGAGTTATTACCGCGCGAATAAGCAGAGTGGCTCTTGTTTTTTAATGCACTGCCGATCTCACTTTTATTGCATTTCATTTTCGATAAAATGAGCAATTTCGGCGAGCTTTTCATGTATACATCGAAAAAGCGCTACGCTTGAAAGCACATAAAAACATATACATATAAATCCACTCAATGGCGAAGAGCAGAATGTCATTCGCATTCTCCTCACGCTCAGTCTATGAATTTCGTTATTTATAACAATAAAAAAAATATTTCGATGAATCAGCGAATTAATCCCCAGAACAATAAATTCCAGTCTCCGCGGGTTATTCGATTTCTCTTTCCATCTTTCGATGTGTGCGTGTATATGCGTGTGCACGCGCGTGCAACGGCGAGTTGCTCTTTTTTTTTTATTCGACGACGCCGCAAACACCGGCTGCTGCAGGCAGCCTATACATATTCCACGGCTTGAAATTCAAATTTTACCCAGTCGATATTCAGTGTAAAATCGAACGGCTAGGCTGTATTAAACGACGGCCTGAATAATTTTTCAGAGGGCTGCACATTCGACTTCATTGAGGCGTTTTTTCAAAAAAAAAAATTAAAAAAAAAGGTTTTACTTTTTGTTCAATCAGTGATTTTTTTATTTTTCCGTTTTCCAGTAGATTACTTGCGACTTTAACTTTGAAAGCGTTTTATCTAATTGATTATATCAAACTTGCATAGTTTTATCTTAATATGAAACTACGAATAATATACACGTGATACCTGAAATCGCTCCAGTCCACGTATAGCTTTTCTGTACGATGGCTTCTTACTAATTGCTCATTGACATTTAGTATTATTGGCAGCGTTATTCTATAAACCAAAATTTCTATAAGTGTGTGAAATCGAAATTACTTCAGATATTTATGAAAATCTGCTAAAAATTCGTATATATATATAGTGGTTCCTAATACACTTGTATGAAAAATTGAATCTTCCGCGAAAAAAATAAAAAAAGTAGACGTGTGCGCAGTGAAAAGTAAGCGGCTCGTTGCTCGGCAGTAGAGCAACATTAAGCGTGTTTGGTAGATAGTGGAGAGCAAGCGAGAGACGTGTGTAGAGCGCGCGCGAGCTTGCAAGCTGAAAATGCAATTTGCGGCCTCGTGACTGTCTCGCGTTATAGGCCCGTCGTGTCGCCGCTACGAAACTTTGACGCTAGCACTCGCTCGCTCGCTAAACGTCCTGACGTAACGAGCTTTCGAGTTTATCTAATTCAGCCTTGCGAAGTGTGTGCATGTGTGTGTATGTGTACGTGTGGGTGAAGCTCGTGTAGCCTCACTATACAGACAGTGCAGCCTCCTACTCTGAAAAAGGCTGATCTGTTGGACGTGATTGTGTATCGTACTCGCTGCTGCGGCACAACTCTAAAAGGAAGTGTATACGAGGTTGTCCTACGAGGCTTTGACGCCCTGCCCCATTGTCGTCCTATTGTCCAACTTTACCATGCCGTTTGCTCTTTTATTCCGTCGAGTTTTTTCAATTGCCTTTTTTCTGTTATTTCTACCATGATTAACACTTACGATTGATTTAACCATTACTTCAACCATTAAACTTTACTTTTTTTTTTGAATTTTTCGAAAACGCAGAAACAAAAATAAAATAAAACCTAACAAAAACCGCTTTTACCAGCGACGATTGTTCAATCTCGATTATTTCCCGTCGCGTCGCCGGGTTATATCCCGAAACGCGCGCCCGAGCGCGCGTGCAAGCCTATACAAAGCTTGATATTTACAATCGGACGTTAAAAAAAAAAGTTGGAGGCACGCTGGCATAGCCGACAAAAGCAATTTTCATATAGCACGCGCTTCGTTCGACTATCGACATGCACTAACACATATACATAGTCGTATGTGTATTGTCGTATAGTCGTCCCGAATAGTTGACTCGCAATTTCCGTGTGCTGCTGCTGCTGTCGGACTTATATACACATTCGATATTCGTCGAGCCGCCAATTTTTGTGTCGGCCAATCCTTGAACTATTTTATCGTGTGCGCACGGTTGTGTGTTGTATATGTGTGCGCGAGTTTGCTGCTTGCACGCCAGCCAAACGGACTTTGGCTCGTGCGACCGACGGCCTACTTTTTTTTTCTCCTTATTCTTCGCCCACGTGTACTTGTCGTCCAGCCAGGAGTATGCAGCAAAATAGTACCGCACCGTGACTCGCAGATAAGAGAGAGAGAACGAGAGACACAGAGTCGGAAATAAATTAGGGATTGGTATGTATTATTGGGTCGTATCGCTTGGTTCTTGTGGTATATTCTATATTTATTGATGCATAATTTATATGTCTCTTTTGTCGTTTCTGTTTAAGACTTCCGTATTTTTCGATAATCATTGATGCAGGTTCAATCCTATATAAAAATGATAAGAAAGTTAGATTCCTTTGTCCGCTAGATGGTAGCTTGATTTTATTGTCTGCAAGCATATTCATTATTTCAAGTATTAAAGTCACACGATTATTTGTAGCACTGGTATCATTGTATCGTATGTTATGAAAATATTCTTGGAAAGTAAAATTTATATTTTTTGAAAAAATAAATCAAATTGCGTGACGCAATTGCCCAAACAAATATCAAAAAAACTAAATTGATATTCTCTCTCTCCGCCTCGATTTATCCGCAGATATTTCACTGATGCTCACGCGTATACGCGTAGCTGGCTCAACAAATACAGCAAATTTGCGGCTTTATGCGCCAGCGGTGTTGTCACGGCACTCTTGTCCATCAATTTCCAACGAGGTTTCCTCGTCACCATCACAGCAGAGCCTCACTCTCGTGGAAAACAAAAGAGGTGGGTTTTCGCGTTCGCGCGCCACAACAATTGTGCGCAAAGCTATACTAGCGAGCCAACTATGCGATTTCTTTTTCTGATTTTCCGTAAACAGAGCTTGCACTCGCGCTGTCGTTTTCAAGCTGTGGCTGGAAAATCTCTATATTATTAATGCTTCGAGAGTGCAGGTGATATCGATGCGTTCGTCACGATGTTTTTTGATCTTGTGAAGGTTTTATATCCGGTTGTTTGACTAAAAGTCGGAAAAACGCTATATCGTTGAAAAACAATCTCAATACTGAATACAAGCAAATAGAAGTGAGTGCCCAAGTGCATAATATTTTCGTTCACGGGGGTTGCGTTCATTTTCAAACATGCACTTCCGGAATAAATACACGAAGAGAAAGAAGGCAAATATTGACTATTGTATTCTAGCAGTGGAGATCACAAAGTGAAAAGCAAAGATGAGAACGGAAACGAACGAAAAATCAAAGTTCGATTCTCGACGATACGAATAATAGCGTAACAACGAGAGTATTGTTTGCTCAACGAATAGCAAAAGGAATCCCTGAAGTTTGCGCCACGCGAGTAAATGTTTTTGACATTCTCATTCTGCGCGTGCATAAAAGGGAAGAAAAGTCTCTCTCGTACGACAAAAAAAAATATAAATCAACACAGAGTTCGAGTGGCATTTCGATAGGCTCGACGTTGAAAAAAGCAACAGTTATCCACATGCTATATACGACGATGGGAAAAGCAATCGGCTGGGCGTGCGCGCGCGCGCGCATGTCAATAGTATTTTTCGGTGTGTCGCGAGATTTCTCTGGCGCGTGTTTACAAGAGCTATTGACTCGCGAGAGAGGGAGAGAACAACGCGCAATCGATACAGCGGTGTCGTTCCTTTTTTTCCCTTTGCCAAAAAAAAAGGAGAAAGAAAATACTTGCACGATATCGTGCCTTCATTGTTTTATTTTTAATTGATGTGATTGTGCTCGAGGAAAGAGAAAACTTTGATTGCTTTTTTTTTTCAAAATTCTTATTGTTCGGAAACTCGACGGAAAAATGAAAAAAAAAATAGTCTTTTATTTTTCAATTGAAAAAATGCGCACAGCCGACGCTGCTTTTAATTACTGTGGCATCATTTCGCATGGCTCGCTTCGTGGACGCGGACGCGGACGATGAAGAGAAGGAGAGGGAGAGAGAGAGAGAGAGAGAGAGAGATGGGACTACGGGAGCGCAGCGTTGATGGGCTCGGTTTGTATTAACGCGTCGCTGGATAAGCGCTTGCGAGCGAAAGAGAGAGAAGCTTGATTGAAGTGAAATTAAGAAGAGGTTTTGAGACGCCGACGGAGATTATCACAAACAGAAGTTTAAGAATAGTTCCTTTTCACGACGACGACCTCTCTCTCTCTCGCTTTTATTTTATTTCGCCGTGCGCGCGCGCGCGAGCGAGAGCGGCTGGCTCGTCCTTATAATTAGAAAAGTTAGGATTGTCCCCGACGACGACGACGACGACGACGAGGTGGGCGCTAATTTTTCGTTTTAATTAAACATTGGACTCTCTCTTTCTCTCTCTCCGCTGCCGGATTTTCATTTACCTCAAAAACACTTTTGCTCTACATTTGTTCTTTGTTTGAATTACTCATACGGATTGACTATCTTTCCGAGTGGCTTCAACTTTTCGATGATAATATGATTGTGAAAGTTTCAAATTATTCGAAAGCTTTCTTTTTCACCTCTCGATTCCATTCAGTGTTGAATTTCAAAGTTAATTAATGATTAAAAAAACAACACTGTTGAAAACGATTCTCAACTGGTGTTGATTTTCAGATTTACATGCAACATCAAGTGATAACAAATACTTTTCCTTTTGTCAATACTAAATATCGATCAATAAACAAATGGCGTTCAATCAATTCGCATCTGATCATATTGGCGTCATGATATGCATACTAAATTTTCTTGATTATCATTCCTTAATTTATATCAAAATTGCTATTAGTTTCGCTAATCGAAATAAAATATTAACTTCTTACATTAATTAATGATTTCATGCATGTATTAATACTACAAAAAATTTAATATGTTCAATAATTTGTTGTTTCTTTAACTCCTCTAGATGGACCATCAAAAATATTTTCTTGCGAATAATATAAAAACCGTACTATATTAAAAATCAGTTTAAAATATTTTATTTTTATTACAAAAATATTGATATGTGTTTCAGTATTGCGTTGTAAAATTTTTTTCCGTTTGCAAATGGCTAACAAAGACTGACAGTTATTATTCCTTAAACGCTTAATAAATGTATACATCTCGACATCTCAATTGCACGTCTGATTGAAAATTGACTTTCATCAGCAACAGATATCAATCGACATCATTACATAAATATGCATGAAAAGCGCGTACATATAGAACTCAAATAGAATACGCAGGCAGAGTCGCAAAGCGAGTAAACTATTGAATTCCCTTCCTCAAGCAACAGAACACGTACAGTACATTCGCGAAGCGCAACTACCTCAAAGCTGACTTATCGCATCTGCCGGATCAACAACATTTAATTGGCATCTCAATCAAAACTTGGCTTAACGAAGATTCGACAAGCGCTACACATACACACAGACACACATATATATACACAGAGTCAGCAGTGCAACAAGCCAATCTCAATCTTGCACGCAACAAGTCAATGTATACGACTGAACTGTTGTGAGGAATACTCCAAGCAAGCGAGAGATGCAGATTCGGCTCGTGCGATCGACGTGGCGTAAATGACAAATGCACTCCAGCTAAGACGCCCCTCGGTTCGTTAATAATACCGCCGAGCCAAGCGGTTTATCGGTCAAAACGTTCGATCATTCCGTCAGAACAGACACGCGCGCGAAGCTTCCCCTCATGTTAATTTAAACGTTCGAAACTCACGTCATTCCGGTAATTAATGTTTTTTTTACGCGCGAGTGGTACTCACGCACACACACGGCGTTAAAAAAAACTAATCTCCTGAATAGAAACGTAAGTCATACTAACTATCAACGGCGGGAGATAAAAAAGGAAGCTTTTTTTTTTTGCAAAACGCGCGCTCTTTAATTACAAAAGCCGGCACTGAGCGCGACACTGAAGTAAAAAGCTCGGCAATAAAAAAAAAAGGAAAAATATCCATAAAAAAACTTTCCGCCACGTACGCGCGACTCATCATCTGCGTCTCGCATACGCGAGAGATAGAGAGAGAGAGAGAGAGAGAGAGAGAGAGAGAGAGAGAGAGAGAGAGAGAGGTGTCTCTCGCAATCAACTCCGGGGCTCGGAGTCGACTGACTGCGCGCGCGCGAAGCCCTCATCACTCGCGTGCAATATTTCCAAAGGCTCTTTTTTCTTCTTCCTTCTTCTTTCGCTTGCCTACTACTGCCTACTACTATTACTCTTTTTATTTCCTCTTCGCTTTTTTTTTCCTCGGCGCGATGCTCGAGTTTTATGGCCGCTTAATCGATTGATGCTCGACGAGGGTGAAAGAGTTGCGAGAGGAGAAAAAACGAGCTCTTATAATAATTTGCTTGCTGAAGTCATTAAGAGGATTACGATGCAAAGATGCTGCAGTTTAATATAATGATATTACGCTTTTCTGAGGAGGAAAATATCAGTGAAGGCGAGTACTGTGGCTCGAAGATGCTTTTACTTTTTATAGAAATGTTTTTTCTTTTTTTTTTTTTTTTGCAATAAGCAGTCGTAAGATACTTTGAAACATTATTTAAGAAAATATCCAATGCAAAATTCAAGTTACGAAAACTGCAATGAATTTAATCCATTAATTGCGTATAAAGAGAACTAAGTCTCAAAGCCTATACGTCTCCGTGAAACATTAAAGTATCAACACCGTCTTTTTTTTTGTATATCTTTCTCTCTTCATCCCACGTTCATTCGTGAATCGTACAGCGCTGTAATTAAGACAGGCAGTTTAACGCGCGGACATGATTGTGTAAATCGTTAACAAGATAATAACCCAGCGATTACACGCGTCTAATTCACCTCGGCAGCCAAAATAAAAAGGAAAAAAGGAGATGCTCGCCGAAGATAAAACGTGACAAATATTATCCATAACCTTTCTCGCGCTACACGCATACACATATATTCGCCCACCCGAGTAGTCGACAGACGAAGAAAGATACACAACGAGAAGAAAAAAAGAAGAAGAGAAAGAGAGACGAGGAAGAGTGAAAGAACCAGTTTCGGGACTGGACAGGTGTCGCTTTTAAAGCGGCGATCGCGCTCAATTCTTAATCACCTCACGACGGCTCAATTAGTGCCCCCCTCCCCTTACCCCTTTCGATTTTGCTCTCACTCTCGCTCTCGTAATTACAGTGTAGCCATATACGCGCGCACCTCTGTGATTTGTTTATTAATAAAGCTTAACGATCATATACGCGGCCTAAGTGATACACACACACACGGGACTCTTTAATGATACGAGCTTAGCCCGATGCATGCACATTTGTTTCTGAGAACCCGCTTCTTGACACGCTTTTATTGCCTGTGAAATGCTAATTCCGATTAAATTGATTATACGATCGTAATACCCATATATTCATGTCTCATTTTGTCAGTTTTTCACGACATTTGTTACTTTAACATTATAATTCGTGTATTTCCTTTCAATTCGCATCACTTCTTCAATATTTGATTAAATCGACGAAATAAATCTAGTCATCTTCAATTTCCCGTGCGCACAACTTAAAGTGCATCGAAGCAGGAAATAAAGTAAAAGTAGCTGCAGCATCGCGGCACGATAAACAGGCCATTGAATCGAGAGACGAATCATTTATTTAAACAAATTGATCACGTAAAAGCGAATGGAATAGAAAAATCCTAAATAACGGAAAATCACTCTGGCTGGGTATACTCCCTCTTGCAAAGAAAAACCTCTTACCTGGCAGTCAGCTCTTGAAAAACCTTTAAATTTACAATCAATGCATACGAAATTCGTCGCTCTCTCTCTCACGACACTGCGGAAAGTAGAGCGCATCGAGAGATATACGGAAAGTGGATGGTGGTGGGGTAAAAAAAGAAGAAAGAAAGAAAGAAAAAAAAAGGAGACATTGGCAATCGATATCGGGCAAGCGAGAAAGCATGTAAGCGACGTGCCTAATCTATTTATCCGTGCCATCATCTCGTACATTGCTCGCGCGCTCGAGTTAGGCTTCAAACGTGGAAGTCCTATAATGTCGTGTGGCGGCGTGGCGAGGTTGTAAAAAAAATAAAACCACCAGGGGATTACGACGCGTAGAGAGAGAGAGAGAGAGAGAGAGAGAGAGAGAGAGAGAGAGAGAGAGAGAGAAAAAAGAAGATGATACTTAATGGGCAAAGTTTTACAAAGTAGAGGATGTATATCCGAAGGGAGTTATAAGATAGTTGGCAGTGTTAATTTCGCATGGGTGTGTGAGTGTGTATGTGGCCTGTGCGTTGAATATCTTATGTTATTAACTGCAACGAGGTGCAGAATATACCACGACGGGTGGCTACTACTTGTACACTGGCAGAGTAGTCGTGTACGTGTACGTCTTCGAGCTTAAGCCCTTCAACCTTCTCAGACACTTGTAACTAAGGGTACGTAGACGAGACGACGGGCTTCAACATTATGCATGTATGATATTGTGCTGCTTGCTGCTGCTGCAACTTTAGTTACCCTATTTTTTTTCTTTTTTCATTATATCTCCGACGACACGACTGTGTAGATTCGCTTACATCACATATTGCTTTCGATGATCGGTAGATGTAACTGACAAAATCATTATTATTCGGAAAAGCAATCGCGTTCAACATTTGATCATACCAGCTGTGTGTATAGATTAAACAATAAACGTTTGTCAGCGAAATGTCGGCAATCACAAATGGAAATTAAACGATAACTTGGCAGTAGTCATCAGTATCGCAGTCGCGCTAACCAAATTCAGAAACGCAATAGAATCCCATTAAGCGACTTTCGGTTGCTGTGCGATGTCAAACACATCGAGAGTGAGCGAGCGAGCGAGCGAGTGCGGGAGAGCAATATTCAGGGCGCGCTCGCGTATATGCAATCAGTGTGCTGCTGACCAGTCCAGTTCGCAATTAAACCGAGCGTCGGCCGCCAAGTTAGCCTGGTAAACTTGCGACTGGTGTATTGTGCGTCTCTCTCTCTCCCGTGCTACATTCGATCCCTTTTCCCTCCCTTTCCCTTTGTCGTCTAAGTCACGCGACATGTCAACATTTTGTTCATTTATCCGTTCCACAATTTCATTTTATTGCGTCGGCTACCTGCGTAAATATCAAAATCGCGCTGCAGCTCGCTGCCGAATTGCTTTTTTTGCAAATAATTATTGTGTGGTCGCGTGAAATCGATCGCTCTCGCCAATTTGTTTTTTTACCCGCGCGTATTATTCTCTGTTTCTGAATATCAGAGAGAGAGAGAGAGAGAGAGAGTCTCTAGTGAATGCTCTCTCTGGCTATGTGTAGTCATAAATTGAGCGAATATATCGATAACCGCGCGTCTATTGCACGATTGCCATAAATACTCAAATGCATTCCGCGCGTTATATACATTTTTCTTTCCTCTTTTTTTTTTTTATTTTTTGTTCGTTTGTTTGAGCAATCAAAACTCCGATTCTCATGCGCTTTTTTTTCGTCATTCGTGCTTGAAAAATCACGCTTCGAATTGCGCGTTGACCTGGAAATTAGACTATAGCGTTTGAAAAAAAATAGCGAAGGAGAAAAAAAAAAGAAGAGCGCGTTATCACACAGTTGAAAATGCGAGGTTGCAATAACGAATAACACTCGAGTGCAAATGGAACGAGAGAGGCAGCTCTCGACGATTTAAACAGTAGAGGGAGAGAGACACAGAGGCGCGCGTCGTTACTCTCCCATGTAATTACCAGCGTGACGATTATACATTAGCGACACGCAGCTTTCATTCCAGAGTTCTCTCTTTCTCTCTCTCTCTCTTTTTTAGTCACGAGAGCGACATCGCACGCTACCCGGTTGAAAAAGAACACGTGTTTTTTTGGAAAACGGGGCACATGCCCATTTGTGTCAAAAAAAGCATGTGT